>JACBWV010000825.1:3383690-3457895 GCA_013435795.1 Chlamydomonas sp. ICE-L
CGTCGTTCGTCGTCCTTGTCGTCGCGTCGTATGTCGTCGTCGTCGCCTGCAGTCGTCGTCGTCCTTGGGTAGTCGCGTACTTGTAGTCGTCGTTCGTCCTTGTCCTTGTCGTCGTCCTTGTCCTTGTCGTCGTCCTTGTCGTCGTCGTCGTCCTTGTCGTCGTCGTCGTCCTTGTCGTCGTCGTCGTCCTTGTCGTCGTCGTCGTCCTTGTCGTCGTCGTCGTCCTTGTCGTCGTCGTCGTCCTTGTCGTCGTCGTCGTCCTTGTCGTCGTCGTCGTCCTTGTCGTCGTCGTGTCCTGTCGTCGTCTCGTCCTTTTCGCGTCTGTCGTCCTTTCGTCGTCCGTCATTGTCGTCGTCATCGTCGTCGTCCTTGTAGTGTCCTCGTGTCGTCCTTGTCGTCGTCCTCGTCGCGTCCTTGTCCCATGTACTCGTAGTCGTCCTTGTCGTCGTCCTCGTCGTCGTCCTCGTCGTCGTCCTCGTCGTCGTCCTCGTCGTCGTCCTCGTCGTCGTCGTCGTCCTTGTCGTCGTCCTCGTCGTCGTCATCGTCCTTGTCGTCGTCCTCGTCGTCGTCGTCGTCCTTGTCGTCGTCCTCGTCGTCGTCCTTGTTGTCGTCGTCGTCGTCGTCGTCGTCCTTGTTGTCGTCGTCGTCGTCGTCCTCGTCCTTGTTGTCGTCATCGTCGTCGTCCTCGTCCTTGTTGTCGTCGTCGTCGTCGTCGTCGTCCTTGTTGTCGTCGTCGTCGTCGTCGTCGTCCTTGTTGTCGTCGTCGTCGTCGTCGTCGTCCTTGTTGTCGTCGTCGTTTAGTCGTCGTCGTCGTCTTGTTTAGTCGTCGTCGTCGTCGTCGGTCGTTTTGTCGTCGTCGTCGTCGTTTTGTCGTCGTCGTCGTCGTTTTGTCGTCGTCGTCGTCGTTTTGTCGTCGTCGTCGTCTTGTTGTCGTCGTCGTCGTCGTAGTGGTCTCGTCGCTCGTAGTCCTTGTTGTCGTCGTCGTCGCGTCTCCTTGTTGTCGTCGTCGTCCGTCTCCTTGATTGTCGTCGTCGTGTCCACCGGACCACCCTGTTGTCGTCGTCGTCGTCGTCTTGTTGTCGTCGTCGTCGTCGTCCTTGTTGTCGTCGTCGTCGTCGTCCTTGTTGTCGTCGTCGTCGTCGTCCTTGTTGTCGTCGTCGTCGTCGTCCTTGTTGTCGTCGTCGTCGTCGTCCTTGTTGTCGTCGTCGTCGTCGTCCTTGTTTGTCTGTCGTCGTCGTCGTCCTTGTGTGTTTGTCGTAGTCGTCGTACTTGTTGTTGTTGTTGTCGTCGAGACGCTCATTGTTGTTGCTTTGCGTCGCGTTTTCTGTTGTCTTTGCTTGTTGTCGTAGTCGTTCTTGTCGTTGTTGTGCGGTCGTCGTCGTCTTGTCGTTGTTGTTGTCGTCGTAGTTCTTGTAGTTGTTGTTGCGTCGTCGTCTTTTCTTGTCGTGCTTGTTGTCGTCGGTCGTTATTGGTTGTTGTTGTCGTCGTCGTTCTTGTCGTTGTTGTTGTCGTCGCGTTCTGTCGTTGTTGTGGTCGTCGTAGCCCTCTCCTTGACGTTGTTGTTGTCGTCGCGTTCTTGTCGTTGTTGTTGTAGTAGTAGTTTATTGTCGTTGTTGTTGTCGTCTCGTTCTGTGTTGTTGTTGTCGGCCACGTCGTTCTTTGTGTTGGTTGTTGTCGTCAGTTCGTTTTGCTAGTTGTTGTTCTGTCGCCGCAGCCGTATTCTGTCCGTTGTTGTTGGGTCCGTTCTCGTTGTACATTGCTGCTAGTCTGTTGTGGTAGCTCGTACCGTTAGTGTCGTTGTTCGTCCCCTCCCTTGTTGTCCGCCTCCGCCCCTCACCGTTCATTGTCGTTGTTGTTGTCGTGTTCTCTGTCTTGTTGTGTCGTCAGCCTAGTTCTTGTCGTTGCTGCCTCCACGCGTTAGTACGCCTCGCCCCCGCGCCTTGTACGTGTGTTGTCGTCGTCGTGACTCTGTCGTTGTTGCTTGTGTCGTCGTTCTGTCGTTTGCGCTGCTCGTCGTCGCCCTTCTGCCGGCCACGTTGTTGTTTGTCCGTCGGTCGTCTCCCTGTCGTTGGTGTTGTCGCGTCGTATCTATTGTCGTTGTTGTCCCTGGCGTCCCCCCACGTGCTCCTAGGAGCATTGCCTCACGTCTCGCGCTGTTGTAGTAGTCCGTTCTGGTCGTGTTGTTGTCGTCGTCGTTCTTGGCGTGTTGTGTCGTCGTCGTTCTTGTCGTTTCGTTGGTGCAAGTCGGATCCCCGTCGGCGTAGATAGATTAGCCTTCCCTTCTCGGGCGTTGTTGCGGCGTAGTGGCGTTATTGGCGTTGGGTGGGCGGCGGCGTCTGGGGGTTGAGCGTTGTGGGCGCGTCGTCGTCGTCGTAGTGTCGTCGTCGGTTGTTGTTGTGTGTTGTTGTTGTTTTTTGTTGGTTTCGGGGGGGGGGGGGGGGCGGCGGAGCAGGGGGAGGCTAGACATTGGGGGAGGAGGAGGAGGAGGAGGAGGAGGAGGAGGAGGAGGAGGAGGAGGAGGAGGAGAGGGTATTATTATTATTATTATTACTTATTATCATTATTATATTCTCATTGTTATCATTATTATCCATTATTATTATTATTATTATATTATTTTTTTTTTTTTTTTTTTTTTTTTTTGAGGGTGATGTTGTTGGGCCATCAAAAGAGTGGGAGACAATACTTAATTGACAAACCTTAAAAATCCATTCCTTTTTCTGTTAGATTCAAATACCCACCAACTGACCAACCTACCACCCACCTACAACACATACCCGACCACAAACCTACCACCCTCGCACCACAATCCCCCCACCCCCACCCCACTGCCCACCCAATCCTATCGAACAACCGCGTGTGTGACGTTTGCAGCAGCTACCACCACCTACCACCCACATCCACCCACCTAACACCCACCCCTAACACTTATCTAACAGGTGATTGCAGCAGCCTCCACCACCACCTACCACCCACCTACCACCCACCTACCACCCACGTACCACTTATCTAACAGGTGATGCAGCAGCCTACCACAGCCCCCCCCCTGACAACCCCCCACCCACATACCAAACAACATCCCCCACACAACCTTACAAACACCCTTTAAACCCATATGTTATCTAAAAGGTGATGCCAGACCCAGCCCATACCAATGACAAGATCGCCATCGACATACTCAACATTCAGCACGGTATTTGGCCCCATTGAACCACAATCAAACACTTCCGGGTGAGTGGTACTTGATAGACTCTCTCAAACACCAACCATTTCTCCTGAACCCCCTCGTAAATGGCGCCGAGCATCAAGAGGCCACAACTATACATACAACCAGGACAACCCAACGAAGCATGGCTCGATCACACCCCACACCCTATGGAGGAGGAAACCTCCAGGAGGACCCCATGGAGGAGGACCAAGCCACCACCCCCACCCCGCGTACAAACAACCCAGACCACCCACCGCACCAATCTCCCATATGGGAACCCCAAATCGGCTCCACTGCCAAATAAACTCCATCAACATTACCTGGGTGTACAAAGCCTCTTGATCTGAAAAAATCATAGACTTTTCTGTAAAAATAGACACTATGTGACGCAAACTATACGTCCAACCTGAGACCCAGAAGGGCCACCTATGACGTCTCACTGGTAACTATTCTAGCAATCTTATTAATTTCTACCTTTCTTCCAACAAATCTCACCTTGGCCTCCTTACTAAGCACACCAACCCAAGATACATTCCCAACCATATTAGCCCCCACACAGAAATCGCAGGACTTCACTGACCTACTCTGAAGGGATCATGCTGGGAGATCACAGATGCAGATCCTACAACGCATTCCCTACCAACTGCTCTTGCCTTCCTCCTACATATCACTCTGGATATGGACATGCTAAGGCCATTAAGCAACTGGACGGTGAGTGGTGGGATATGAACTCTGAAGGCCCCTATCCCCTGAAGCCTCCTGACTGGCAACATCTTCAAGGGCACATTTACACCCTTACAGACACATCTGGACTACCCTTGCCCTCAACTTTCCAGCCTTGAAATTACTATGAACCAAACACACAAACTCAAACTACAGTAAGACTACCTACCACTCTACTCACAATGCTACGACTCCTCAGACCAGATAATTCTTTACAGACCAGATGACCTTACAGACTCCGCACAACTGCAACAAACTTCTCTCAGACATTCACACCTAGATACAAATTCACCATGCAGATCTACAGAGCCCCCAGCCTCCACAGAAACTGTAGACCTTGTCTCTAGAGTGAGGGAGCCTCCCAAATCTTAGAAACCTAAAAGAACCTCTACCCGTTGCAAACCCCACTTCCTCTCCACTCAAAAATCTACAATAAATCACCGACCACCAAAAAACCACCCCAGGGATTACAACTAAACCTCCCAAGACTAACTATATCCCTACTAGACCTGCCATACCGACAGCAACAAGATGCGCCAGAGCAGGATCTTTGGAGAGACATCCTACCAAGAAACCTACTCCCCCCAGACTCAACCACAAAAACCCTTCCAACGAAAGAATTAAAATAAAACCCACCAATACCTCATATCCTGTCACAAGCAGCAAACTGCCCACTCTATCTCACTAACATTATCACTTCCCAACTGCAGAGGCCATCTTTCATCCTGGAAAACACTCTACGACCATATTCGAACTAATGAGCTAGACATTTGCTATCTCACCGAAACAAAAAAAACTCCACCTCTAACAGCACAGGTATAATAATATGATCAAACAAGACCTATCACTAACCACTTTCATCCCAGCAGCACAAACCATTAAGCAGCTACCAATGCGACAACATTGTAACCCGCTCAGCTGGAGTTAGCACACTTATAAAAAAGACTCTACTACACATCCAATTAAACATGAAGTACCCCACTGAATCGCGGGTCATCTTCACTCATCCAAACATTAACAACACTACCCACCATTTAGGCGTCTACATGACCTGCAATGACCATGACAAAAGAGCCCGAAATTTATGAACAATTCACAAACATTAATCCCAAAACCTCTCATCAATATATTGCAGGGGGAGACTGGAGGGAGGACTGGAATGCAGCCTACTACCTTACTGATAGAAGCAGCAACACATCAAGCACCTGGAGGACCAGCCCCCACTATCAACACCTTAATAAATATCCAATTCACCTTCAACCGTCACCACGTCCCAAACTTACCTCAGACAACACTTCTACAGTAGCAGGATAGATGAACCATCTTCTCATCAACCCCCCAACTGCCAACCATGGTGACAGAAACTGCACACCCAATGAGAGACCACACTGGACACTTGACACTGGAACCAAACATTACCTCCCTCTCTCTTCCCCCTCCTAACATTGACATCCACCTCACCAATCCAACACCTCAACTGCAGCTTCCTCTCAAGCAACAAGACATGGCCAAAGTAAAAAGCATCTCTAATCAATTTCTCCATAATTCCAGCACAGCCCACATTAACATAGATTAAAGCCTGGACTATATAGCACAAACTTACTGGGAGAGATAATAAAACATCTCTGCCACACATTCAATCTATTAGACAAGAACCTCAAGCCACCATTACAGAAGACCTTAACAGCATGACAAATCATCTCTGGTCACTATTCCCAAGAACTCTCTCCATCAATGACTGACACCCTGCCCCATACAAGAATAGTAACCAGGCACCTTCCTGCCCAGACAAACTGCCAAAACTACAAGAAGACTTAACTACCATTAAACACATTAAAGCCACTCCGAACAGCTTCCAACCACCTGACCAACAACAATACAGGAACTTAGAAGCACACCTCACACGGCAGGCACCCATACTTCACCTACCACTAAAATTAAAAATACACAGCACTTTCAAAAGTGACTACTCTATGACTATTGTCTCTCCTTACTGCACCCTGATAAATATTAAACAAAGTATTACAGAATTAAGTCACTGCCAGGTTGCCACTCAAAGAGGAGAGGAGCAACCGCACTCCATTAAGAAAATCCGACGCCGCCTCAGTAAACAGCACGACAAACTCACAGGTATTATTTTCTCTCCATTTTGAATAATCACACACCCACACACCCATGCCTCTACTGAAGCATCACACACACACTCAGCACTAGCACCCAGGGTCTCCTGGCCCGGAAGTTATGACTAAACATATGGGAAAACTCATGTCACCTCCCACTCCACCCATCTCAAGATGAATACACGACACGCCACCCCCCCTCCATGCGGAAATACACACAGAAAATACACTTGGAAATCCAGCCAACTCCATACAAAACACTGCCTCTCCATACCATTTCTCTCCGCCTCAACCACTATGCTGACTGATATAGGAAAAACTCTCTACCAACAAAGCCACTGGCCCAGACGGCAATACCTAATGAAGTACTTATGTCCTCCCACAGGAAAGAACCTCTTCATACAACAAAACTCATGCAGCTAGTATGGATCCTGGGAGAAACACCAGACTGCTGGAAAACCTCACACACAGTCATGCTCTACAAAAAATCAGATCCTTGCTTACCTCAAAACTACAGGCCAATAGGCCTTAACAATGCTGTAGCCAAACTCTGGACCTCCCTTGTTACTAACACTATTACTACCTACTCTGAACCCCACTTCTTAGCGATGCCAAGACGGTTTCAGAAAAGGCAAAAGTAACTATAGACAACTCTTGAACCTACGCCAACATTGAGACGCTGCCCTCTTCCACCACGGACCTCTATGCCTCCCTACTCGACTTTAGCTCTGCTTTTAACATGATGATTTCACCAAAAAATTCTCTGCATCACGCACAGCTTGGGTTACACCCAAGACAAATAGACACTATAAAGGAATCACACAAACTCACTACAATATTCTCCTTAACAATACACCTGGCTCCCCATCCCCATACGAGGCGGCACCACCAGTGGGATACTCTCTCCCCAATACTTTCATTATCTTCTTGAACCCCTACACAGATGGCTCCGTTTGGGGGACGAGGATACAGCAGAGCAGCATCCCTACCCTCCAAAACAGCCAGATGAACACCACACCGCCCCAGCTTGGGGTTATGATGACGACACTGCTGTCCTTAACCGGACAGCTCGAGGACCTTCGCCCATCCAATGTGGTCAAGTTCAAAACTTTTAGCATCTGGCGGGCATTCCTCTTAACGCCACCAAAGGTGTGCCGTAAGGGCAACTCCACAAATCACACCCAACTCAACCTACTCACAAACAACACTCTCAAACAAAGGCTAGAATTACTTAAAATTCAACTAGGAAACTCATAGGCGACCTACCAGCCGGCCTCTGACCAAGCCACAAATACTTGGGGCACATCTCACTTACCTTAAATGGAAACTTCAAATCCACTCTACTTTGAAACCATCACAATAAGGGCTGAGTATCCTCACCAAAGCTAAAAACAGGGCAACCCCACCCAATGCTTACGAATAATTTCACAATGTGTCAGAGCAGCTTTTAAATACCCATGATAGTGTCCCTTCTCACTAACGACATTCACGTCATGACAGGCAGTATAAAACAGTTTGTTAAAACTCTGTTGACTCCCTTCCCAGATCTTTTCCGACAAGAGCACTCCCCTCCTAAACAGCGGCAGGACTAGGGTGCCCCTCCCTACTCACTGAATACACCCAGATTACTTGCCAACAGCCTCACCCAGTCCATGAACGACCAAGGTCACCTGGGAAATCCTCACTAGAGCTCTCCTATAAATCAATGCCACCATGACCACTCTAGATCCTCTCCTGATCCCGCAAGCAACTTAAGTATATGTTTCCCTAGCCCGCAAGAGTGGTTCAGGAAATTATTAAAAAATCGGATCTGACATAACAATTCTGGAATGACACAGAACTTCTTGACAAACTTAACATACACTCTATTCCTATCCCTCCACAGGCCAACCATGTATCATCATGACTCCATTCCATGACCTGGCCATCTATTCATTACCATGACCTGGTCACCCCATGGGAACACTCACCTTGTAAGCCACTACAGATCCTCTCTATCACCTTACCAAAGTTTAACTATAAAACACAAAAAAAACGGTAAAGGAAAACGAATAAAAGATAAACCTCTCATACATCCAAAATGTGCCTCCCAATACACTCTGAACCCACTTCCCCTCTCAACGGACAACTTGCGCCGGGTTAGCAATTGCCGAACAGACACAACCGATAACGTTAAATCTCCGGACTTCTATTGAAACCCTACAACCGAAAAAAAAAAAAGAGGGGAAAAAAAGAAGAAAATGTGAAGTGAAAAGAAGAGAGGAGGATGAAAGGGAGGGACTGAGAAGGAAAGGAAACCCATACAATGTGGGCGTGGCCCACGCAGACGAAGAGCAGATCACGCCGCACACGCATGGGCTGCCCCCAGCAGTGATGCCACCTGGGCAGCACGCCACTACTTGTGCAAAAATCCTGATCCGTCACCCTCCACTTCTAAATTTTACGTTGCATATGAATATCCCACCTCACAAATGACAGGATCCGCGAGGCCTCGCCCCGGGAACATGACATCCCCCGCCAGCAGGACGCACTGCCACCACCGGCGCGCCTGCTCCAACTTACCTACGGATCCCAATACAAAAGCCTGCACATCACGGCTGCGGGGCAAGCCGCCCTACAACGACGACAAACTTAGTAAAGTACAAGGGGGGAAAAGGGAAAGGAGGACCACACAACCCAGCATGAACAAAGAAAATAGCAAATAATACAAAAAAATGGGGATACAGCATCAACACAGCATCATCTTTACCTCCATACCTTTCCACCACCTTACATGGAAACCCCAATCTTCACAATGACGGCTCACCTTGTGAATTTGGACAACCAGCATAGCGATCCAATTAACCCACACTTTAAAAACTACTCCCCCATAACCACACCAACCTCAACCCTAGGAAGGAACACCCACCTTACTAACCTTCAACAAACAAGGCCAATGGGCCACCTCCCCAGGATTTAATGCTGACAACCACAACCTGTTCACAAACTTCTGAAAATTGACACCCACGACAGGCACCCAGACTGGGACATTCAACCACCCTCAGCCTACATTATACAACAGCATCCTCACCATCTGGATGACCAATCCACACCACACAACACCAACGTTTCATATCTTATAACCCCACTGGTCACTGTCTTGGGCATCTCCCAACGACAGACTAAACTCTCTCTCAACAAACTATGACCACTTCAAAAATCACCACCCGCTACAATGGAACCAACTGACCCCAAGGAGGAACATACCACACTGACTTAGTGCCCTCTTCACCAGATACAGAGCTGCTCCTGCTGCTACCAACACTCTTTCTCCTTTTCTCTACCAAGCAGCAGCTGCTCTGGGCACTACTCACCATCGTACTTTCTAACCCCCTTAGCTAAGACCAAAGCCTCACCAGCTTCTCTTCTACCAGCCCTGCTGATCAGCTCTTTGGCTCCAACCAAGACCCCTTTCTTACCATCTGGACTGGGGGCTCACTGGTGGACATTCCTAACTCCACGACACAAGCACACCAAGCTCTAAGGTGGGCCCTAGCCAGTGCTGACCATGCTGAAAATACTCTCAGCCCTACCTGCACCCTGATGCTCCTCCCTGACGACCTTGCTGCCCTTACAAAACCCTCCTCCACCACTCCTGGATTCACTATATTGACTCCAGACGCAGCAGTCTGAATTTTATACTACCTCTGAAATTTGGCTTGGCAGCAAATCTCACCCTCCACCCTCCACCCACAAACTACACCTCATCCTTATATGCAACCCCCACAGCCAGATACCTATTTTCCTAAACTCCCAGATTTCATTGACCAATGGACATACTACATGCAAAGCCTCTCCTCATCCTGGGGAGCCCTCTACTATCACTCCACCTCCCACTCTTACCCTTCTCTGACATTGTCATTACTACCCCCGGGAAACTCAAATCTCTTGCCAAAATCCTTGGCAAACTCCACTCCACCAACACCCTCCTCCCTCTCTTCTTACCACTACTGCACCCTTGTCTTCACCTAGCTACCCCCTCCTCAGGCCTCCAGGTCTACACAGATGGTAGCCTAATAAAAGGTAAACCAGGGCACCCTAGTAAAATAGGTGCTGCAGTATATGTCCCGGCCGCAGGACAAAGCTACACCATCACCCTGGGGGAATAGGGGCCACCAAAACTAACAACAGGGCAGAACTGGTAGCCATCCACCAAGCCCTTCTCAACATTGACTACGACAAATCCCTTACACTCCATACAGACAGCCTCTGCTCTCTTCAACTTATTAAAAAAATGATTCATGACCCTACCAACAACAACCCGTTCCATTCATACTGAACTTCTGCAATCAATTCAAAAACACCTCATTCAACGCATCCTGCATGGCTCACACACCACTCTTTGTAAAGTCCGTTCCCACACAGGTATCCTTGGAAATGACAGGGCAGACATTCTGGCACGCAAGGCAGCTGAGCACCCTGCCTCCACCAATTTTACTGACAACACTGGGGAAATCCCCCGCCCACAATGTCTACTGGCCCACAGTTCAAACCTCCTCGCACACCCATGGGAGATATCTCCCCCACGCATCCTAGCACCTAACCTTACACAAGGTATCACCTCTAACCTGCCCACTAGCTGCCACCTTGGCCAACACCCCTCTTAAAGGGATTTTATGCAACCACCTGGGCTGATAACACTCCCCACCAACTTCCTCATGCAAGTAACAAATTTTGGGACCTCAACCCTTATCCAACATAAAACTAAATTCCACATCCTTAAAGCCCGCTGGGGTAGACTGTGGAACCGTAAACTTGCATTCCGCTGGAATACTCCCTTATATTACAAGCACTCACCCACCCACGAACTCCCTATGCCCCATTGCCACACCTGTGAGGACGGAGCGGGCCACATCCTGGCGGGCTGCACACACCGGACTTTCAAGGGGCTCTATATCAAGAGACATGACGCCGCAGTGCGACTCATCCACAAGGCCATTTGCACCGGAGCCCTGGGATCCCGCAGAATGATCATGGACGCTGGCAAGGAAGAGGACCTCCCCAGGGGGGTCCCTGGGCAAACGTCTCCCTGACTGGTTACGCCCCTCCACTATTACTGTAGCGGACTGGAAGAGAATGAGACCTGATCTTGCCGTCCTACCTGACATTGACTCTCCTACCTGTATGTCTGATAAGAACTCTGGGTTCTTGAGCTTGGATACTGCTCTGATACCAACCATGCTACTAAGTTTATCACTAAACACGCCCAGCATGTTGAATTAGTAAATGGCCTTAGATCGGCTGGATACCTCGTTCACTATGAAGTTATCACCGTTGGAACAACTGGTACTATTCCAACCTCTTTTTTGACTTCTATGAGCACTCTTGGACTTCAGAGATCATGTGCCCTCAAACTGGCGGACACAGTCCACTCCCACACCATCACTAGCTTTCAGAGTATTTTACAGTGCAGACGTTCATGGAAGCACACCCCGGGTCGATAACCCGGGGACTAGCACACAGACCGTCCCCCCTCTCAGATTTTGTCTTGCCAGCTGCATTGTGTCGGTGCTTCCCAAACCGGGGTGAAAAAACCCCGTATTAAGCTGCACTGGCATGATGTGGCTACGGTGCCTGCCGGTCAGGCATCGGTGGTAATTCTTTTTACTGAGATGGCCCTACGGGGACTATAGCTAGCTCCGGTTACGCATATGGTGTCCTTAACTTCACGTCCTGTTGTCAGCTTTAGCTGTTCATTGGTTCTACCTGGCCTATTGGCTACGCAACCTATCGCGTCTGTCCCTTTCCGTAACCTAAGGGTTTTGGGGTTTGCCGTCAGGACTCCTCTCTCAAGAGGCGTCCCTCGGCTCTTTTAACTGTCCAGTTGTCTAAACACTTCGTTCCTGGTCTCCTCACGTCCCCTGAACTCTGTCAGGTTATAGGTCTCATCAGTTGCGCTAAAGCTTGAGCATAAGAAAGCTCACACTGGATTGGAGATAAAAGCAGCACCAACTGGTTCTGGTACCTCTTCTGCAGAACCATCAACAGACGGGGATGGAGGGGATCGCTCCACCTCATCAGAAGTATCACCAGCAATAGAAGGAGAAGGGGAAGGAACTAAAACATCAGGAACCGTAACATCTGGCACTGAAGGGTATCGCTTCAATACCGATTCATCTAATAAACCAAACTCAGGAACCTCCCCACGCATCCTCCCACTTGATCTAACTCCAAGAGCAGAAGGAAGAGGGGGTGGACGAGGCTCCCGAGGTGTAACCTTTGAGAGCAGTGATTGTATCACTCTCCCAGGAGGTAGCTCTGGACGTCGAACGTCCGGCGCATCTCCCACATCACCTAACCCAATCCAACCTGGGGCTGGCATGCTCATAGCAGACGCTAGAGTAGAATCACTGGCTGTATCACTAGAGTCAACATTACCTAAGTCACTAGGCAGTTGCTCATCCAGGCAAATTGATGTGAAGACTGCATTCCTTCATGGAGTGATAGATCCCAACCTCAAATTGTACTTGAGGCAGCCTGACGGCTTCATCAAGGTTGGGCCTAATGGAAAACCCCTGGTTTGTCGCATTGTGAAGAGCTTGTATGGATTGAAGCAGGCCCCTAGAGCTTGGCATGACAATGTCCTGCAGGTTCTTCGCCTTGCAGGTTTCCGACCGACGCTCTCTGATCCAGCACTTTTTGTGCGCCTGGATGCTGATGGCTGTGGTCCTGGGTCCTGATATATGTCGACGACTTTGGATTGCTGTTGATGAGCTCGTGCTCTATGATGCACTTATTACCATCTTGCGTAATAACGGGTGGGTTATTACAGAAATGGGAGTACCTGAACAGTTCCTCTCTTTGGACTGTAATGTTACCCTTGATGATGAGGGGCGGTGTGTGAAGATTGTACTCAGTCAGCATAATGCTATTAATGGGATGGTTGAGCGGTTCAAGCTTAATGCAGGGGAAGAGAAGTTGAAGGCTACGTCTGAGGTGGCCCATGGTGTCTAAGTCAGTTACAGTTCATGCCATTGGCAGTCCTGTTCTACCTAACAACACTTTGTACGCATCTCTGGTTGGTAGCCTCATCTACTTGTCCACGTGCACAAGACCTGATATTGCTTTTGCTGTTAGTCAACTTTCTAGATTCACAGCAGCACCTACTCAGGCTCACTGGAATGCAGCTCTGAGGGTTCTGGTGTACCTTCGCAAGCATACTTATATTGGTATTGCCTACACTCATGACCCAAAATTTGAGCTCCTTGCTTACAGTGATGCATCTTTTGGTGAGGATCCGGAGGACAGGAGATCTCAAACTGGTCTTGCTTTTCTAGCTTCTGGTGGAATTGTCAATTGGGTATCCAAGCGACAAATCACCCCTGCAGTTAGTACTGGGGAAGCTGAGTATCAAGCTTTGGCTGGTTGTGCGAGGGAAGTTCAGTGGCTCAAGCATCTTAGGGGTAGACCTGGGATTGCCTGTTCACTTGATTACTATCAAATGTGATGCCACGGTAGCTCTGTCCTGGACAGAGGACTACAAGCTTGAAAGCAAGGCTAAACACATAGATATAATGCATCACTACATCAAGGATTTGGTTCTAAGCCAGCGCATCGGTGTTACTAAGGTGCATACCTCCTTGCAGTTGGCTGATACTTTCACTAAGCCTCTCCCCGCAGAGGTTTTTGGAGTATGAATGGTATGCTTGGTTTGGTCAAGTACAAGCTTCGCCCTAGGTTTATTGATTTACAGTGATTTTTCTGCAGTTCAGGTTTGTGCTCTCTGCGGGAGTCGCGGGTTTCGATGCCCACCTGCGGTGATTTCAGAATATTAATTTGCTTCAGGTCTACTGCCCCTTGCTTCACCTCGAGTGTTGTACGACTCCAATCCTGTAGCGATGGTGAATGGGTATGTAGTTTGTATAGACCTGTCGCACTGGATTTTGGGGGTTGATTTTACCTCGAGTCTCTGGTCATGACTACCTCGCTGGTAGATCTGTTTGGATTATTATTATTTTTGTTTGATTTCCCCTCTTTTGGGTAGAAATTGCACCTGGTTTTGGGATTGTTACACCTGCGGTCCATGGATGGAGCCTGCAAGGTCTGAGTAACTGTTTTACCTCTTTTAGCCCTGATTGGCGTAAATAGAGTTTGCTTCAGTTAGGTGGAGTGTGGTACTATTCTGCGCTCTTTCCCCTCCTTAGATGAACATTTAGGTTGGTTAAATCTTAGAATGATATTGGAAGTATCGGTGTCGCCCTTGAGGATGTCTCTCTCTATTAGATTTATTTTCTGCTTGTTTTTGAGTTTCAGATTTCTTTTTCGAAGTTTATTGTTAAAGGTTTGAAGGTATAATTTTCTTGACAGTTAGAACAGGTGGAGTGTCAGCTTTAGCTGTTCATTGGTTCTACCTGGCCTATTGGCTACGCAACCTATCGCGTCTGTCCTTTCCCGTAACCTAAGGGTTTTGGGGTTTGCCGTCAGGACTCCTCTCTCAAGAGGCGTCCCTCGGCTCTTTTAACTGTCCAGTTGTCTAAACACTTCGTTCCTGGTCTCCTCACGTCCCCTGAACTCTGTCACCTGTGAGTAACGGTTCTACACGGATGTAACAATTTCAATTTCAATTTCATCCCAGCGTGATTTGGTGCCAGCCTGGCAAGCGGTTGCACTAAGATCTACAAACCAGTCTTGCTTCTATTCTAAAAATGATGTCATGGACTTGGTTGCTCATCAGTTGTTCTAAAGGTGTGAGGAAGCGACTCGAAAACCCGCATATTGTTATACAAATGGACAGCGGGCAGGATGTGCCGTGTGCCAAGTGGTATTTTTAAAATCGGGGTTGGGCTGGTCCCTTCAGCCTATTTGGCTAACCCTGGACTGTAACCAGGGTTGTTCAGGAGGACGTCCAGCTATGCGTCCTGACACGCAACGGATTGTACAGCCTGCGTACTGAGACGCAACCGATTTCGTAGCCTACTTCCCGAAACGCAACCGAACCAGCATAGCCTGCGTCCTCAGATGCAACCGACTCGCAACCAACCCATAACCGACCCCACAGCCTGCGTCCTGCGACGCAACCTACCCATTGAAGTTGCGTCTGCGACGCAACTGACCCTCCCCACGTCGCACATGCGACGCAGGACGCAGCGTCCTGAACAACCCTGACTGTAACATGCACATAGTAAAATGGGCTGGGAATCTTGAATTGGTTCAGTCCCGAACATCTCGTACGATATCGTACAATATCTCGGACGCCTACGCTATCGTGTACCACTTGTATTCGCATATCGGAATGAGAACAAGGGGGTATATCATACGATACCCGATATTGTAGGATAGCGTACTTCCCAACCCTGCACACTGCTACACTAGTGATGATTGAAGAAATGAAGACCCCCTCCCCCCAGTTTTGAAAGTGGGCACATAAGGGGCTAAGGGGGCCCTAACCAACAATCCCCACCAAAGACACCATAGCACTGAGGACGATGATTTGACCTTGTCCACACATACCCAACGGTCATAAGACCAACAGCAATGGATACGCCGTAACAATTGCTGAAAATGCACGTACTTTGGCACCATAACCACAAGGGGCGGCTGAGATCATGGCTGTACTGTGGGTTGCGGAGCCATTGGGTGTGTGACAGCAGAGGGGTGCCGCTACACAATTTGCACTTTACATGATCGATGGGTTCGACACCACAGTGACCCAGCATCTCTTTTGCTTTCCACCCCCCCACCCCCCCTCGGCCTTGGTTGGTACTCTGGGTGTTCCGATTCGCGTCACATTAAATTAAAACATGTCACACTTTCGGGTAGTTCGTTGTGACTCATGTGGGATTTGACCCACGCTCTTACGAAATAGCACCTTAAGCTAGCGCCTTAGACCGTTCGGCCAAAGAGTCGCATCCCAGCGTGATCTGGTGCCAGCCTGGCAAGCGGTTGCACTAAGATCTACAAACCAGTCTTCCTTCCAGGGGGTGTTCAAGAAGTTATTTTTAGACACCCATGCTATGAAGTTTTTTTTTTGCCCTTTCCCCCCCCCCCCCCCCCCTATTGGCTTAAAAGGTCAATATCTTTCTCACCAATCATAATTAGGTCATGAAAGTTAGGTGTATACTGACCCTTACCTCAAGCTCTATCAAGTACTCATCTTAAAAACGTGGTTTGGCTTGCGTATAAGCGATCCCTGAACACACACACACACACACACACGCACACACACACACCCACGAAAACATCTCCAGTAACAAGAGGTAGGCTGCTACTTGTGAGTTTCATCTGCAGTTACATTTAGTTCGAAGCAGTGTTCGAAGTGTAGTAGTTCATAAATATCATCAGCTACATGCAGGCTAAAGGAGTCTCCTTAGATACACCGGTGTGGGGCCAAAGGGGCCTCAGGTAGTGAAACACCCCTCCATCCACCCGACACCCGCATAAAGTAAACTATTTGTCTAGCTTGATCCTTGGCGCTTGTGGATAGGCTATGCTCAGTTTGCTGCATGTCTTGTAGACCATCCAAAGCTCTTTACTTCAGCACTTTGCTCCAAAACAACGAGGCTGACTCGGGCTTCCTATTGTTTGGGCTTCCAACAGCTGACTCGGGTTGTTGTTCCTTGAGCGTCAAGAGCAGGTCTTTGTACATAGCATCCACTTGCTTGGGCTTGAGCTTCATGCCGAGTGGAACTCCAGACAGTGGCTTGAAGAACTTGGAGAGGGGGAAAATGCCAGACTTGGACGCCTTGATTGACATGCACTGCTTGCTGGCCTGGTGCGACTTTAGGCTTGCCTTGTTGCTGGGAGGGCACTGGACCACGGCATTGCAGATGTTGCAAGTTGTCGTCAAGGGCCCGGGTGCGGAAGGCGCCTCGGCTCGAGTTGTGGGCGATTTGGCCTGGGCTGCTCTAGCCTCGGCCTCAGCCCGGGCCTGGACCTTGACCTTTCTTTTTATCCGTTGCTGTAAGCAAGCGCGGATTCCTGCCGCTTGAGCTTCCAACTGCTAAGTCAGGAACTGGTCGGCTTAGTTGTGAAGTTCTGGTTTGCGTCCAGACTGGATGTACCTTCCAGTACATCCACTTAATTACACCCTGGGTCTAATCGAGTGAACGATTGCATATTCGTAACGCTTTCGTCGAGGCGTTTTCAATGGTGTGCTGCACGTTCGATTCTGGCCACAGACGAAGAAGTTGTGAGAACATTTTGAGATCGGCCTCGACACCCCCCCCCCACCCACCCACCCACCCACCCACCCCTCTGGGACCCCCCCAGATCTCAGCCCTCAGCCACTTTTTTCACTTGTTCCGACGGTTTCGGGGCTTACGACCAATTCGGAGACGATTAACAGCGTGCGCCTCCCCACATACTTTTGGAACACCCCCCGCTTGCTTCTATTCTAAAAATGATGTCATGGACTTGGTTGCTATCAGCATGAATAGCGGTGCTCTCGCTTGTTTTATGTCTTGGTGACTCCTTGTGTACTCCCTTAGAACTATCGGTCCTGACAGTACTATGTCAGCTTCCTGTTGACTGCGTCATCGGTTCTTCTGACACGCGCTGTCTAGCCTGTACCCTGATCAGGTTCCAGGCTACCGCCCCCTTTCCTCCACTGGTGCCCCTTAATGGGTCTCCTGTGCTTGTAACTTATTCTCGTCTCCGCATTTATAGATTGGCGTGCTGCACACACAAAGTCCACTCTCCGGAGTGTTATCCAAGCTGATAGGTTATACGGCCCTTCATTTACTACCACTGCTTTGCGATGCAACTTCCGCGAGGACCTCCCGCCATTTTGAGAAACTCCATGACATGGATGGTCTTTCCTTGACGCGCGGGATGCGCAGTATCATTCTCAGCGATGGCTGCGACCAATCCTTCCAACGGAGGAACGGCTCCTCTTGATGATTGGCTAGACGTTTGTGCACCAGCTGCCTCTGCTAGCGGTCATGAGAGTCCTTCCGCCATCGTGGAAGTAACCCCCCCCCGGTCATTCCTCCATCTTCTCTTCCTTTTCCTCCCCTGCCGTCTGTCGCCTCCTCCCGTCTGTCGTAGATGACTGTGACGTGCAGACTCAAGTCGGCGACTAGCCTGGACATCGGTGGAGATACCCCGTCTTCGTCTGCTCGCGTCCTTGACGTCGCTAACCTTTCTCCGGTGTTTGAGGCTCTGCCTGCATACCGGAGGTTGCCAAGCCGACCAAGCTCCCTGCTGATGTCTACGTCGTCTTTGCCCCCTTTGCTCTGCCCAGCCGACGGTCGGCTACTGGCATGAGCTTGCGCTCTAGTGGCTCTGTGCTACCTTCTGGAGAATTTTTTCGATCAAGCTGGCGGATCGCCGGCACTGCCGTAGGGTTCGCCAGAGGAGGACGACCTACGCGTCTGGACCTGGAGATTCTGGAGGTGGTAGGAAGCAGGGGGGTATGGTCAGCACCACTACGGGTGCTGCTCCCTCTACCCCCCAACCGGGTGAGTCGAGCGATAGAGGTGGGGACTTGGGATTGACTGATCATCGACGGCGGGATATTAGGACCTTTACATGCCTCGGCTATGCTCTTCGCATCCTAGCGATAAATGTTCGAATTCTGCCCTTGCGATTTGCGATTTTCTGCCATTGGTGCGATTTTCTGCACCAGGTGTGACTTGCTGCACTGTCATTCCCGTCTCCTTTTTCCCATACCTCAAATCTCGACTTCGACCTAACGCTTCCCCACCTTCTGTGATCCCAGGTCTCGCAGCGCCGGACTTCGCCCATGCTACAGGCCGAAGTGGACGCCGTCCTGGCCCTAGTCCAGCGGCCGTGGAGGATCTTTGGCATGATATCTTGGTGGATATTTTTCTCTCTTAGGCTCCTTGTGACCCCTGGGTGCGTTCCGTGGTTCGACAGAGGTTACTCCTTTGTCTTCCCGTGCCCCTGGTTCCCCCCCTTAGGTGTATGCCTTAGCTACGTGAGTTTGAGTTCAAGTGTTTGAGTTCTGATAGGGCTTAGGAATTTTTAGTTAAGTGGTATAGAGGCATGGTTGATCTCGATTAGTTGGGGCATGCATGAGTTGTTGATGATGACACTGCTCAGCATGGTGCTAGTGTGTTATCTTTGCAATCGCGTGTTCATCTAGGGAGACAAGACTCCTTCGGAGCTTTTCTTTGGGGTTGCACCTGATGTGTCGTTGTTGCGTTTGTTTGGTTGCCCTTGCTATGTAATCTTAGTATTGGGCAGTCACGCAACAAGCTAGTTAAAAAGACATTATTTGGTAGACTGGTTGGGTATTCCCTGGTGAGTAAGGGTTATTATATTTGGGTTTCCAATGTTGCGCCAGTTAGTAGTGAGTAGTGATGTACTCTCTATCTCCAGTTCAGTTCTAAACTGTCTTTCTGGGTTCTCCCATTAGTATGGGTCCCCGTGCCCGCTTGCATCCCTCCTGTCATCAAACGGTGATATGTTATGTGTTACCGGTAATTCCCTACGCCCTTTAACAACCCCAATTGTTGTTGGCTGGCCTGGCTGGATGTATCATTGTTGCATTCTAGACCAGGGCCTGATCTTGCTGTATTGTGTGTGAAGTTTTAGGGCGGGGGGGAGTTGGATATCCAACTATAATCTTAGCCGAATCTCAGGGGGTCGCCAGGCCCTCCTCTGTGCCACGTTTTAGCGGTGAAGCTTTAGGATTTAGACAGCCTTCGATCATAGTGGTACCTGAATCAGGTCCATTGACTAATAGTCGCCAACCTCCGACCACCTCGGATGGCTCGCGGGTGTCGATAATTCCGACGCCTCCTGTCGTCCCTGGTGGATTACTCGGGTCAAGCCCATGTGATGATGTAGCCGTTGCCGAATGGGTAAGTGATGATCTTGAACACTGGTCTAGCTTGATACTGCGTATGGCTGGGGTGTTACAGTCAACCCAGGATTCATTGTTTTAGGTGCTGCTGGTTCTCATACGTAGGTTAACATGGCCCTATGTGTGAGTGCCTATTCCTCAGCACCTCCTAGACTGACTTATAGGGTAGTCTAGATTGGTGGAGCGTTACGACGCTTTGTTTAGGCAGCTTCCTTTCAGCTGTCTTTCTTGGTTTTGGTGGAAGGTGGTACTTAATTCAGACCACCGTTATAGCGTCTTGATGGTTTCTGACTCTTAGTTCCATAGGCAGATGGTTCGTTCGGTGGAGCTCATCATAGATAAGCTATTTCTTTTTACTCCACACTGTTTTTAGATCACCAGCCCCTCATGTGATTGGAACTTTTTGTGGAGTGTAGTAGTTGTTTCCCTTCGGATTTTACTGTGAATTGGTGGGCTGGGTAATCTTGCAGTTGTACTTGCAGATGTACCGCCGCTCACCTCTTTCTTGTTTTCCGAGTGTATTTCAAGCGCCCTTTCAGTCCATCCTTTGCAGTAAATTCTTTGAAGTCCTTTTTATGCGTTTACTATTTTTCAGGTGGACAATAGGTTTTATGTACTATGGTTGTACATCTACCCTTCTATTGTTCATTGAACTGTGTTTCCTTTGTTGGTTACAAGTTTCTTGAAAATTTTAACTTCGCATCCTTTGGATTTTTTCAGTTACTGCAGGTTTGGTTTGCTTGTGGTTAGGCGCTTGGTGTGTCTTGAGTGCATGAGTTCTTTGCGGTGCGATACCCACCTCTTAGAATGTTTTTCGTTAGTGCCGTAGCTGGGGATTTATGATAATTAACTTTCATAAATCTTCTTACTTCCATCTTTGAGTGAGAAACCAGTTCATCATGGTTTTTTCATCCCAACCTAGTCATGAATTCTATGCTAAGGTAGTGGATTTTTCCATCGACTTTTTTTTTCCATCGTAGTCTTTAGTGTCCTCTTGTCTGCGTCCTTTAGGCTTTGATTCTCTCGTGTGCTGCTCTCACACGATATTTCAATCCGTCTCTTTGGTTATCATTGATTGGCGTTAGGTTCCTATTCCCGGATCGGGTTTTCTATACCGTTGTTCCCCAACTTTGATATACGATTTTTTCAGTCTTCTCTTTAGGTTAAGTTCTCGGTTCTTTCAGTCACCGTTGTTCCCCTTCCTTTGGTATTAGGATTGATTTCTGTTTGGCCTCCCTGTGATTTTCTGGTTTGGTGCCTACTATTCTGGATGAATAGTATTTTTGCGCTTACCATGGATGGTTACATTTCCATTTTGGTCTCAGCTCAGCTCGGTATGACCCAAGTTTTTTGCTGCTACATTTTCGGAGTACTACAGTGGTTTTTGGTTCATCCTTTCTCATCCTTTTATTTTAGACAAGGCTTTCTTCTGGTTTCCTGTTTTTCCGCCGTTCCTTAGTAATTTTTGTTTGCTACCAGTTTATGGTTCTATATCCCCAGTGCCATAGGTGGAGTACTAGTATTATATGTCACCTGCGTCATAGGTGGAGTATCAGCATGAATAGCGGTGCTCTCGCTTGTTTTATGTCTTGGTGACTCCTTGTGTACTCCCTTAGAACTATCGGTCCTGACAGTACTATGTCAGCTTCCTGTTGACTGCGTCATCGGTTCTTCTGACACGCGCTGTCTAGCCTGTACCCTGATCAGGTTCCAGGCTACCGCCCCCTTTCCTCCACTGGTGCCCCTTAATGGGTCTCCTGTGCTTGTAACTTATTCTCGTCTCCGCATTTATAGATTGGCGTGCTGCACACACAAAGTCCACTCTCCGGAGTGTTATCCAAGCTGATAGTTGCTCATCAGTTGTTCTGAAGGTGTGAGGACGTGACTCGAAAACCCGCATATTGTTATAAAAATGGACAGCGGGCAGGATGTGCCGTGTGCCAAGTGGCATTTTTAAAATCGGGGTTGGGCTGGTCCCTTCAGCCTATTTGGCTAACCCTGGACTGTAACCAGGGTTGTTCAGGAGGACGTTCAGCTATGCGTCCTGACACGCAACGGATTGTACAGCCTGCGTACTGAGACGCAACCGATTTCGTAGCCTACTTCCCAAAACGCAACCGAACTATCAGCATGAATAGCGGTGCTCTCACTTGTTTTATGTCTTGGTGACTCCTTGTGTACTTCCTTAGAACTATCGGTCTAGACAGTACTGTGTCAGCTTCCCGTAGACTGTGTCATTCTTCATGACACTGTGACGACTTCCTGTTGACTGCGTCATCGGTTCTTCTGACACGCGCTGTCTAGCCTGTACCCTGATCAGGTTCCAGGCTACCGCCCCTTTCCTCCGCTGGTGTCCCTTTATGGTTCCCCAGTCTTTTGTAATGTTACTCTCGTCTCCGTGTATAGATTGGCGTGTCTGTTCCGCTGCTTTCATCTCTGTCCACTCCACGGAGTGTATTAAAGCTGATAGGTTATCGGGCTCCTCATGGTACCACTGCTTTGCAATGCATCTTATGCGTCGTCCTCTACTTGGCTTCAACGAGCTTCATTCTGGAAGTTCCGAAGTCCTGACATGACGACAAATTGGCTAGACGATTGCGCGCCAGCGGCCTTTGCTGCCGGAGAGGAGGATCCTTCCGCCATCGTGGAAGTAACCCCCCCAATCATTCCTCCATCTTCCCTTCTTTTTCCTCCCCTGCCGTCTGTCGCCTCCTCCCGTCTGTCGTAGATGACTGTGACGTGCAGACTCAAGTCGGCGACTAGCCTGGACATCGGTGGAGGTTCCCCGTCTTCTTCTGCTCGCGTCCTTGACGTCGCTACCATTTCTCCGGTGTTTGCGGCTCTGCCTGCGTACCGGAGGTTGCCAAGCCGACCAAGATCCCTGCTGATGTCTACGTCGTCTGTGCCCCCTTTGCTCTGCCCTGCCGACGGTCGGCTACTGGCATGAGCTTGCGCTCTAGTGGCTCTGTGCTACCTTCTTGAGAATTTTTTCGATCAAGCTTGCGGATCGCCGGCACTGCCGTAGGGTTCGCCAGAGGAGGACGACCTACGCGTCTGGACCTGGAGATTCTGGAGGTGGTAGGAAGCAGGGGGGTATGGTCAGCACCACTACCGAGTGCTGCTCCCTCTACCCCCCAACCGGGTGAGTCGAGCGATAGAGGTGGGGACTTGGGATTGACTGATCATCGACGGCGGGATATTAGGACCTTTACATGCCTCGGCTCTGCTCTTCGCATCCTAGCGATAAATTTTCGAATTCTGCCCTTGCGATTTGCGATTTTCTGCCATTGGTGCGATTTTCTGCACCAGGTGCGACTTGCTGCACTTTCATCCTCGTCTCCTTTTTTCCCATACCTCAAATCTCGACTTCGACCTAACGCTTCCCCACCTTCTGTGATCCTAGGTCTCGCAGCGCCGGACTTCGCCCATGCTACAGGCCGAAGTGGACGCCGTCCTGGCCCTAGTCCAGCGGCCGTGGAGGTTCTTTGGCATGATATCTTGGTGGATATTTTTTTCTCTCTTAGGATCCTTGGGACCCCTGGGTGCGTTCCGTGGTTCGACAGAGGTCGCGTTCTTTGTCTTCCCGTGCCCCTGGTCCTTCCCCTGGGTGCCCTCCTTAGGTGTATGCCTTAGCTACATGGGTTTTGTGCTCAAGTGTTTGATTGTTCTGATAGGGCTTAGGAATTATCAGCTTGGATAACACTCCGGAGAGTGGACTTTGTGTGTGCAGCACGCCAATCTATAAATGCGGAGACGAGAATAAGTTACAAGCACAGGAGACCCATTAAGGGGCACCAGTGGAGGAAAGGGGGCGGTAGCCTGGAACCTGATCAGGGTACAGGCTAGACAGCGCGTGTTAGAAGAACCGATGACGCAGTCAACAGGAAGCTGACATAGTACTGTCAGGACCGATAGCTCTAAGGGAGTACACAAGGAGTCACCAAGACATAAAACAAGCGAGAGCACCGCTATTCATGCTGATACTCCACCTATGACGCAGGTGACATACAATACTAGTACTCCACCTATGGCACTGGGGATATAGAACCATAAACTGGTAGCAAACAAAAATTACTAAGGAACGGCGGAAAAACAGGAAACCAGAAGAAAGCCTTGTCTAAAATAAAAGGATGAGAAAGGATGAACCAAAAACCACTGTAGTACTCCGAAAATGTAGCAGCAAAAAACTTGGGTCATACCGAGCTGAGCTGAGACCAAAATGGAAATGTAACCATCCATGGTAAGCGCAAAAATACTATTCATCCAGAATAGTAGGCACCAAACCAGAAAATCACAGGGAGGCCAAACAGAAATCAATCCTAATACCAAAGGAAGGGGAACAACGGTGACTGAAAGAACCGAGAACTTAACCTAAAGAGAAGACTGAAAAAATCGTATATCAAAGTTGGGGAACAACGGTATAGAAAACCCGATCCGGGAATAGGAACCTAACGCCAATCAATGATAACCAAAGAGACGGATTGAAATATCGTGTGAGCGCAGCACAAGAGAGAATCAAAGCCTAAAGGACGCAGACAAGAGGACACTAAAGACTACGATGGAAAAAAAAAAGTCGATGGAAAAATCCACTACCTTAAAAACTATTCTTAGCATAGAATTCATGACTAGGTTGGGATGAAAAAACCATGATGAACTGGTTTCTTACCCAAAGATGGAAGTAAGAAGATTTATGAAAGTTAATTATCATAAATCCCGAGTTACGGCACTAACTAAAACATTCTAAGAGGTGGGTATCGCACCGCAAAGAACTCATGCACTCAAGACACACCAAGCGCCTAACCACAAGCAAACCAAACCTGCAGCAACTGAAAAAATCCAAAGGATGCGAAGTTAAAATTTTCAAGAAACTTGTAACCAACAAAGGAAACACAGTTCAATGAACAATAGAAGGGTAGATGTACAACCATAGTACATAAAACCTATTGTCCACCTGAAAAATAGGAAACGCAGAAAAAAGGACTTCAAAGAATTTACTGCAAAGGAAGGAATGAAAGGGCGCTTGAAATACACTCGGAAGAACAAGAAAGAGGTGAGCGGCGGTACATCTGCAAGTACAACTGCAAGGACATCTGCATGTACAACTGCAAGATGACCCAGCCCACCAAATGACAGGAAAATCCAAAGGGAAATAACTACTACACTCCACAAAAAGTTCCAATCACATGAGGGGCTGGTGATCTAAAAACAGTGTGGAGTAAAAAGAAATAGCTAATCTATGATGAGCCAGAACGAACCATCTGCCTATGGAACTAAGAGTCAGAAACCATCAAGACGCTATAACGGTGGTCTGAATTAAGTACCACCTTCCACCAAAACCAAGAAAGACAGCTGAAAGGAAGCTGCCTAAACAAAGCGTCGTAACGCTCCACCAATCTAGACTACCCTATAAGTCAGTCTAGGAGGTGCTGAGGAATAGGCACTCACACATAGGGCCATGTTAACCTACGTATGAGAACCAGCAGCACCTAAAACAATGAATCCTGGGTTGACTGTAACACCCCAGCCATACGCAGTATCAAGCTAGACCAGTGTTCAAGATCATCACTTACCCATTCGGCAACGGCTACATCATCACATGGGCTTGACCCGAGTAATCCACCAGGGACGACAGGAGGCGTCGGAATTATCGACACCCGCGAGCCATCCGAGGTGGTCGGAGGTTGGCGACTATTAGTCAATGGACCTGATCCAGGTACCACTATGATCGAAGGCTGTCTAAATCCTAAAGCTTCACCGCTAAAACGTGGCACAGAGGAGGGCCTGGCGACCCCCTGAGATTCGGCTAAGATTATAGTTGGATATCCAACTCCCCCCCGCCCTAAAACTTCACACACAATACAGCAAGATCAGGCCCTGGACTAGAATGCAACAATGATACATCCAGCCAGGCCAGCCAACAACAATTGGGGTTGTTAAAGGGCGTAGGGAATTACCGGTAACACATAACATATCACCGTTTGATGACAGGAGGGATGCAAGCGGGCACGGGGACCCATACTAAAGGGAGAACCCAGGAAGACAGTTTAGAACTGAACTGGAGATAGAGAGTACATCACTACTCACTACTAACTGGCGCAACATTGGAAACCCAAATATAATAACCCTTACTCACCAGGGAATACCCAACCAGTCTACCAAATAATGCCTTTCTAACTAGCTTGTTGCGTGACTGCCCAATACTAAGATTACATAGCAAGGGCAACCAAACAAACGCAACAACGACACATCAGGTGCAACCCCAAAGAAAAGCTCCGAAGGAGTCTTGTCTCCCTAGATGAACACGCGATTGCACAGATAACACACTAGCACCATGCTGAGCAGTGTCATCATCAACAACTCATGCATGCCCCAACTAATCGAGATCAACCATGCCTCTATACCACTTAACTAAAAATTCCTAAGCCCTATCAGAACTCAAACACTTGAACCCAAACTCACGTAGCTAAGGCATACACCTAAGGGGGGAACCAGGGGCACGGGAAGACAAAGTAGTAACCTCTGACGAACCACGGAACGCACCCAGGGGTCACAAGGAGCCTAAGAGAGAAAAATATCCACCAAGATATCATGCCAAAGATCCTCCACGGCCCTAGTCCAGCGGCCAGGACGGCGTCCACTGCGCTGCGAGACCTGGGATCACAGAAGGTGGGGAAGCGTTAGGTCGAAGTCGAGATTTGAGGTATGGGAAAAAGGAGACGAGAATGACAGTGCAACAAGTCACACCTGGTGCAGAAAATCGCACCAATGGCAGAAAATCGCAAATCGCAAGGGCAGAATTCGAACATTTATCGCTAGGATGCGAAGAGCATAGCCGAGGCATGTAAAGGTCCTAATATCCCGCCGTCGATGATCAGTCAATCCCAAGTCCCCCCCTCTATCGCTCGACTCACCCGGTTGGGGGGTAGAGGGAGCAGCACCCGTAGTGGTGCTGACCATACCCCCCTGCTTCCTACCACCTCCAGAATCTCCAGGTCCAGACGCGTAGGTCGTCCCTCCTCTGGCGAACCCTACGGCAGTGCCGGCGATCCGCCAGCTTGATCGAAAAAATTCTCCAGAAGGAGCACAGAGCCACTAGAGCGCAAGCTCATGCCAGTAGCCGACCGTCGGCTGGGCAGAGCAAGGGGTAGCATAGCTTGGTCGGCTTGGAACTCCGGAAGGCAGAACTCAAACCGGAGAAAGGTTACGAGTCCAAGGACGCGAGCAGACGAACTGGGTATCTCCACCGATGTCCAGGCTAGCCCGACTTGAGTCTGCACGTCACAGTCATCTACGACAGACGGGAGGAGGCGACAGACGGCAGGGGAGGAAAAGGAAGAGAAGAGGAGGAATGACCGGGGGGTTACTTCCACGATGGTGGAAGGACTCTCATGACCGCTAGCAGAGGCAGCTGGTGCGCAAACGTCTAGCCAATCATCAAGAGGAGCCGTTCCTCCGTTGGAAGGATTGGTCGCAGCCATCGCTGAGAATGATACTGCGCATCCCGCGCGTCCAGGAAAGACCATCCATGTCATGGAGTTTCTCAAAATGGCGGGAGGTCCTCGCGGAAGTTGCATCGCAAAGCAGTGGTAGTAAATGAAGGGCCGTATAACCTATCAGCTTGGATAACACTCCGGAGAGTGGACTTTGTGTGTGCAGCACGCCAATCTATAAATGCGGAGACGAGAATAAGTTACAAGCACAGGAGACCCATTAAGGGGCACCAGTGGAGGAAAGGGGGCGGTAGCCCGGAACCTGATCAGGGTACAGGCTAGACAGCGCGTGTTAGAAGAACCGATGACGCAGTCAACAGGAAGCTGACATAGTACTGTCAGGACCGATAGTTCTAAGGGAGTACACAAGGAGTCACCAAGACATAAAACAAGCGAGAGCACCGCTATTCATGCTGATAGGAATTTTTAGTTAAGTGGTATCGAGTAGTGGTTGAAATCGGTTGGTGCTGTGCATGAATTATTGATGGTATACACTGCTCAGCAGAACGCGACTGTGGAGTGGTACAATGGGGTCTTGCAGAACATAGCTAGGAGTATCCACTTGGAGTCTAGGCTAGCTAAGTCTTTCTGGCCCTATGCTTTCCTCAGTGCTTGTTACCTACGTAACCGGCTGCCCAATCAGGGTGACAAGACTCTATACGAGTTGTTCTTTGGGGTTCTACCTGATGTGTCGTTGTTACGAGTGTATAGTTGCCATTGCTCGTTTGAAGTAAATGGGATATTGCGTAACAAGCTAGTCGAAAGGGCGTTATTTGGTAGACTGGTTGGGTATTCCCTGGAGAGTAAGGTTTATTATATTGGGGTTTCCGATGTTGCGCCAGGTAGTAGAGAGTAGTGATGTACTCTCTATATCCAGTTAAGTCTAGACTGTCTTCCTGGGCTCTCCCATTAGTATGGGTCCCCGTGCCCGCTTGCATCCCTCCTGTCATCAAACGGTGATATGTTAGTGTAGCCGGTAATTCCCTAAGCCCTTTAGCAACCCCAATTGTTGATGGCTGTCCTGGGTGGGGTGTATCCAGATTGCATCCCAGGTCAGGGACTGATCATGCTGTATTGTGTGTGAAGTTTTAGGGCGGGTGGGAGTTGTATTTCCGAATTTTAATTTAGCCGAATCTCAGGGGGTCGCCAGGCCCTCCTCTGCGCCACATTCCGTCGGCGAAGCTCTAGGATTAGGACAGCCTCAGGTCATAGTGGTGCCTGATATAGGTCCACTGTCTAATAGTCGCCACCCCCCGTCCACCTGTTCGGATGGCTTCAGGCGTTGTTGATCCCTTCGCCTCCTGTCGTCCCTGGTGGTTTATACCGGACAAGGCATTGCGATGATTTAGCCGTCACGTGGAGTGAGTGATGATCTTGAACACTAGTCTGGCTCTGATACTGCGTATGGCTGGGGTGTTACAGTCAACCCAGGATTTATTGATTTAGAGGCAAAGAATGCCGACCCTGCAGGCAGTGCTCAGCCTGTCCTGGGGGTTGTACTACCTGCTAGCCCCCTTGGGGCTGTCAAATTGATGGTGCTGATGGTTCTCAGACGTAGGTTAACATGGCCCTATGTGTGGGTGCCTATTCCTCAGCACCTCCTAGACTGACTTATAGGGTAGTCTAGATTGGTGGAGCGTTACGACGCTTTGTTTAGGCAGCTTCTTTTCGGCTGTCTTTCTTGGTTTTGGTGGAAGGTGGTAATTAATTCAGACCACCGTTATAGCGTCTTGATGGTTTCTGACTCTTAGTTCCATAGGCAGATGGTTCATTCGGTGGAGCTCATCATGGATTAGCTATTTCTTTTTACTCCACACTGTTTTTAGATCACCAGCCCCTCAAGTGATTTTAACTTTTTGTGGAGTGTAGTAGTTATTTCCCTTTGGATTTTACTGTAATTTGGTGGGCTGGGTTATCTTGCAGTTGTACTTGCAGATGTACTTGCAGTTGTACTTGCAGATGTACCGCCGCTGACCTCTTTCTTGTTCTTCCAAGTGTATTTCAAGCGCCCTTTCATTCCTTCCTTTGCAGTAAATTCTTTGAAGTCCTTTTTTCTGCGTTTCCTATTTTTCAAGTGGACAATAAGTTTTATGTACTATGGTTGTACATCTTACCTTCTATTGATCATTGAACTGTGTTTCCTTTGTTGGTTACAAATTTCTTGAAATTTAACTTCGCATCCTTTGGATTTTTTCAGTTGCTGCAGGATTAGTTTGCTTGTGGTTAGGCGCTTGGTTTGTCTTGAGTGTACAAGTTCTTTGCGGTGCTATACCCACCTCCTAGACTGTTTTTGGTTAGTGCCGTAGCTGGGGATTTATGATAATTAACTTTCATAAATTTTCTTACTTCCATCTTTGAGTAAGAAACCAGTTCATCGTGTTTTTTTCATCCCAACCTAGTCATGAATTCTATGCTAAGAATAGTTTTTAAGGTAGTGGATTTTTCCATCGACTTTCTATTTCCATAGTAGACTTTAGTGTCCCCTTGTCTGCGTCCTCTTGTCTGCGTCCTTTAGGCTTTGATTCTCTCGTGTGCTGCTCTCACACGATTTGTTTTCAGTCTTCTCTTTAGGTTAAGTTCTCGGTTCTTTCAGTCACCGTTGTTCCCCTTCCTTTGGTATTAGGATTGATTTCTGTTTGGCCTCCCTGTGATTTTCTGGTTTGGTGCCTACTATTCTGGATGAATAGTATTTTTGCGCTTACCATGGATGGTTACATTTCCATTTTGGTCTCAGCTCAGCTCGGTATGACCCAAGTTTTTTGCTGCTACATTTTCGGAGTACTACAGTGGTTTTTGGTTCATCCTTTCTCATCCTTTTATTTTAGACAAGGCTTTCTTCTGGTTTCCTGTTTTTCCGCCGTTCCTTAATAATTTTTGTTTGCTACCCGTTTATGGTTCTATGTCCCCAGTGCCATAGGTGGAGTACTAGTATTGTATGACACCTGCGTCATAGGTGGAGTATCAGCATGAATGGCGGTGCTCTCACTTGTTTTATGTCTTGGTGACTCCTTGTGTACTTCCTTAGAACTATCGGTCTAGACAGTACTGTGTCAGCTTCCCGTAGACTGTGTCATTCTTCATGACACTGTGACGACTTCCTGTTGACTGCGTCATCGGTTCTTCTGACACGCGCTGTCTAGCCTGTACCCTGATCAGGTTCCAGGCTACCGCCCCTTTCCTCCGCTGGTGTCCCTTTATGGTTCCCCAGTCTTTTGTAATGTTATTCTCGTCTCCGTGTATAGATTGGCGCGTCTGTTCCGCTGCTTTCATCTCTGTCCACTCCACGGAGTGTATTAAAGCTGATACGAACCAGCATAGCCTGCGTCCTCAGATGCAACCGACTCGCAACCAACCCATAACCGACCCCACAGCCTGCGTCCTGCGACGCAACCTACCCATTGAAGTTGCGTCTGCGACGCAACTGACCCTCCCCACGTCGCACATGCGACGCAGGACGCAGCGTCCTGAACAACCCTGACTGTAACATGCACATAGTAATATGGGCTGGGAATCTTGAATTGGTTCAGTCCCGAACATCTCGTACGATATCGGACAATATCTCGGACGCCTACGCTATCGTGTACCACTTGTATTCGCATATCGGAATGAGAACAAGGGGGTATATCATACGATACACGATATTGTAGGATAGCGTACTTCCCAACCCTGCACACTGCTACACTAGTGATGATTGAAGAAATGAAGACCCCCTCCCCCCAGTTTTGAAATTGGGCACATAAGGGGCTAAGGGGGCCCTAACCAACAATCCCCACCAAAGACACCATAGCACTGAGGACGATGATTTGACCTTGTCCACACATACCCAACGGTCATAAGACCAACAGCAATGGATACGCCGTAACAATTGCTGAAAATGCACGTACTTTGGCACCATAACCACAAGGGGCGGCTGAGATCATGGCTGTACTGTGGGTTGCGGAGCCATTGGGTGTGTGAGTGACAGCAGAGGGGTGCCGCTACACAATTTGCACTTTACATGATCGATGGGTTCGACACCACAGTGACCCAGCATCTCTTTTGCTTTCCACCCCCCTTCGGCCTTGGTTGGTACTCTGGGTGTTCCGGTTCTCGTCGCATTTAGGATAGGATAGATAACGCCTGGAGGGGCGTGGTGTTAAGGGGACCCTCCCGTACGCCGCAGCTGGGGAAAGTCACCATGGCAGCCATAGTAAGTGTCACCCTCCAGGCGGGAGGGACTCCTTCATGCGACGTGTGGCAAGAATGCTGGTACAGGAGGCGGTAGATTCTCTGTGCAGCTTAGAGATGAGTTTGTCTACGTGTTCGCGACTGATCCCTAAGGTGGAGAGATTGGTAATAGTTGGGATTGGTATGGTACCAGTGGTACCTATGGTGAAGACTAGGTAGTGTACAAGGAATCCTTGTTGTTGAAGGATACGTTGGAGCTCCTTATGCTGAACGCTCTTTTCCTGGAATTTAATTTGGTGGTTAGTGTCTGAGCAGTAGCCCAGTTCAACTAGGTAGGCTTTTCTTGGTTTGGATTCCTCGTCAATGAGGAGGAGATCAGGCCTGTATTTATCCCATGTGGCTTGGGGAAGATCAGGGGGTTTGAGGGTGGCTGGGGGTCTTGTGGGAATGTCGGAGGTCGCTTCACAAGTGCCTGCATCCATGTACATGGGGAGAGCCCCCAGAGCTCCTTTGGCTACTGCCTTTTGGATGAGTTGGACCGCCTTCTTATGTCTGTTAATATACATTCCTTTGAAGACAGGGTGGCTGCACCCAGCAAGAATATGGCCAGCTCCGTCCTGTGCTTTGCGACAAAGAGGGCAGTTATCATCAGAGGGGGGGCTAGTGCTAGTACCATAGGGGCGTTTGTATCTGTACGCCAATTTCCTAGTCCATAAGCGTCCCCACGGAGCCTTGTGGATTTGTATTTTTTGCCACCATTTCATGTCGGTGGATTGCCAGAAACGATTACTAGCCTGAGGGAGGAGGAAGGGGTTGGCTTGCTCCCACATGGAGGCGTATATGCCCGTGGTGTTGGCATGCCCGGTGTGCAGGGGGGTGGGGAGGTTAGCCTTGATACCCTTGGTGAGATTGTTGGCCGGGTGCCGGGGGGGCTGGTCCCCATTAATAGATTTGGGGGGCTGGACAGACGGCCAGTGCATATTGAGGTGCGCATGTTCCCCTGTTTTAACTGGCCCAATTACATTGTATCCTGTCGTCGCTTCTTTCGCGAGCGTGTCTGCCTCGTCATTCCCTATGATTCCTGAGTGAGATCGGACCTTAAGCAGGCGCGTGGTAGCAGCAGCGTTGTGTCTGTTGATAATGTGGATGGCGATGTCTTGCAGGAGGTCACGGTGTTTGTTTTCCCGGGTCCTGCTGGGATGGTAAATGTGCAGGTTAATAAGCTGCAAGGAACATAAGCTGTCGGAGTAGATGGTGAGTTCTTCATCTATTTCGGAGTGTATGAGTGCTTGTTGGATTGCCACGAGTTCGGCGCGATTGATGTCGGCAGTGATGCCCTGTCCGCCAGGGTCTATGCGGAGGCAACGTGAAGCGGCCCTGGGGGAGTATACGCCTGCCCCTAGGCGGAGGACGCCGTCTTTGTCTATGATGGCACTTCCATCTGTGTATAGAGCGAGGCCTGGTGCTTGTAGGATAGCATGTGTGCACGGGAGCACGGGGGTGTTATGGGTGTGGGGTCTATCTGCATGGGGGTGGGTTGTTGTGCCCAGGTCTTAAGGAGGGAGCTAAGTGCCTTGGGTAGGTGGGTGGTAGGAAGGCCCAGTTGGGAGGGGGGGGGACCTGGTCGTGGGATGGAAGTGGCCCCCATGTCCCTCATGGTTTGGGCCCATGTGGTGGGTGGGTTGTGGAGGTACTTGGCATGGCCAGCTGGGTTTGAGATGGCAATGAGTTTGTAGGTTCCTCTGTGTCTCTTGGCAGGGTTGAGTTTTCCCCCCGTCCAGATTAGGGAGGGGGTGAGGGGTTTGGCCTTGGGAGGCAGAGTGGCTAGTTCCATAACCCATGGGTGATTTAGGAGGGCGTTATGGGCATATGTGGGTTTGTGTGGGACCAAGAGAATGGTGCACGCGGGAATATCAAGGGTGTGAGCATGTATGGCACTGCCTAGTGCCCATCGAACAGCCTTGTGGGCCTCTTCAGGGTTCTGGCTGGTGAGGTGTGTGTTTCCCCCGTACCAAGGTTGGGTGTAGCAGTGGGGTCCTAAGCCAAATAGTTGGCCAATGGGGGTGGGGGTGTTGCCCATGGGGAGGTGGGGACTCATTAGGAGGGGTGATGTGTCAAGGTCCGTTGTCATCCCCAGGGTGGACATAGCTTTGTGTATGGCAGGGGAGACATGGGAGATGGTAGTGTCTTTGTGCTGTGATAGGAGGGTGGCTACGTCTCCAGCGAAGGTTCCTGTGCTGTGGAGGGTCCAGAGGTGGGGAGAGTGTGCCTTGGTGGTATGGTATCTGTGGTGGAGGAGGTGGAGTTGGGAGAGGGGTATATGACCGACACATTGGCCTGTTGGTGAGTAGATGTAGGTGGTGTCTCCGTTGTTGAGTTGGGGAGGGAGGTGGTGGTACCTGTCATTCAGTGTACCAGCCTGTATGTGGTATTTGCCGGGGGGGTGGATATCCCAGTCTGGGTGGTGGTCTGCCGTGTTAATGATGAGGTTTTGCCTGAGTTCGCTATACCATTTGGCATCAAACTCTCCTCCCTCCGCCCACTGTCCTTGTTGTTGGAGGTTAGTGAGGTGGAGGTCTTGTCTGGGTGGAATGGAGGGGGAGGGGGCTTTGGGGGTAGTTTCAGTGTTGTAGGCATGGAGGAGTTCCTGATATCTGGTGGGGCCAACCAGCAGGGTAATTTGTTCCTCTGTGAGATGGACGGGGGACCAAGTGACCACAATGGAGGTGGCAGAGGAGTAGGTGTGGGAATGCACGGGGAGGCCAGCAGATATGTAACAAGGGAGATGGGGGCAGAGAATGGTGCATGGGGCTTTCTGGACCCTCCAATATCTGTGATGGGGGGTTTCTCGAGGTTCGTTAGCCTTCCTCTTTTGGGCTCTGAAGCCCAGGAGGTGGGTCAGGCTGTGTTGGTTTCCATATAGGAGGTGGAGGAGCTTGGCTGGGGTTGGGGGAGCAAGAAGGTCTGGGGTAGAGACAGCATGCACCAGGTCGTCGGGGGAGCTGTTCTTACAAATGGTGTGGTGTTTATAGTAGGAGGCGTCAGTACATTTGTGGGTGTCATTTCTGATGAATTGCATTCTGGCAGTCCAAGCAATCTTGGGGTCAGTGCTCCAGGCTTGAGCATACTTGGTGGGGTGAAGATAGGACTCTCTGGCCCACCACATGTGTGCATTGGAGGCAGGGATCTCCTCGATATTATGCGTGGGGGGCTGTGTTGTGGTTGGGGTAAGGATGCCGGCACTGGGGGTCAAGGGTCGGGGGCAGTATGGGGGCGGTGTCCCAGTTGTTAAGGTGGTGGCTGATAGTATATGTGGAGAACTTGGTAATGTGCCGTTGGGGAATGCGTAGGTGTATGGGGAGGGTCCTCGATGCCAAGGGCAGGGGGCTGTGGCAGGAGTAGGGTTGAGGTGGGCTTCCAGGTGGGGGTGGAGAGCACAGGTGTAGGCTGAGTCTGTTGAGGGCAACTTTATGCCTAGTGGAGACTCTGGTGCCATAGGTGTGGGAGAGGGTATTGGATGGGATGATTGTGGTCCCATCAGGGCTCACATTGTCAGCTAGGGAAGTAATGCCCTAGGGGATGAGGGTTTTGAGAAGGTTGGGGGGAATGGTGTGTTGGGGTAAGTCCGGGAGGGAGTCTTGAAGGGGGTTGAGTAGGGTTTCATCCTCCATATGGATTTGGATGGAGGCTCTTTTGAGGATGTGCATTTGCCTGGCCAAGGTAAAGTACTGAAGTGTATGGCTGGGCAAGGTAAGAGGATCCATACCCTGGAGCATAGTAGCTTCTTTGTGGAGGAGGGCTGTAGTGAGCCTGCCTAGTTTCCCCGTGTCGTTGAGGGACCTAGTGAGGTGGGCTGCTGTAATTTGAGCATAGTCCACCATTAGGGAGGGGATACCCAATCCTGCCTGTCCCAGGGGGAGGCAGACACTAGCAGTTGGGAATGAGGGGTGTAGGTCACAGCATTTTTTAGCCAGGGTCCATAAGGCCTTGTCTAAGATGCCTATATCCGAGTAGCTGTAGGGTGCTACGGTCATAGGGTAGGTGATGGCAGGCTTAATACACGTGGTGATGAGTCTGAGACATTGGAGAGGGGTGGCGCCTTTTGGTTTGGCAGTGGTGAGGATTTGGTGTCCTTTACTATGTATGAGGGCCAAGGCTTGTTTCATGAGGGGTCTCCAGTTTAGGGTGAGGCTAACCGGCACCCCTAGATACTTGTATGGTTCATTTGGGGGAAGGTATGTAGCCCATGAGTCGTTAATGAGGATGGTGTTGTGGAGAAGTTTGGTTAGGGCCTTGTGGTTGGTGGGATCCTTGGGGTGGGAGCCATGCAATATGCCAGTGATCATGCATTTACCCCCGTTAAGAGGAATCCCAGACCAAGTACTGAATTGTTGCACTTTAAGGCATTGTACCTTGAGGTTGTCTGCTGTGTTAGTGACCACACTGGTGTCATCAGCATATCCTAGGCTACCTGTTTTATCTTGGTCAGTATTGGATGTTGAGGTTATGCCTTGCGTGTATCCTCTGCCCCCGGCTTGTAGCCATCTGAGGAGAGGTTCGATGAAGATGATGAAGAGTAGGGGGGAGAGGGTGTCACCTTGGATGGTGCCTCTTGTGATTTGAATTGGTTTGCCTTGAGTGTTGTTGAGGTACATGTGGGTAGTAGCCCCGTTGTAAATTCCTTTCACTGTTTCAATGACATCTACCGGGATTCCAAGGTCATACATAGTTTGGAGCAGCTTGTCATGGTCCACCATATTAAAGGCAGATGAGAAGTCAAAGTAGGCAGCAAACAGGTCTCTTTTTGAGTGGGCCGCATCCTCGATGTCATGTAGGAGGTGGGTGAGCTGTCTATGGGTGCTTCTGTTCTGTCTGAATCCCTCTTGGGAGTCACTGAGGACTTGGTATTGGTCCAAGTATTTGGACATCACTGTTGTAACCATGTTAGTCCACAATTTACCCATCGTGTTGTTGAGGCCAATAGGTCTGTAGTGGTTGGCTTGGGTGGGATCTCCTTTCTTGTAAAGCATGATGGTGTTGGAGGTCTTCCAGCAAATGGGGGTGTAGCCGGTGATCCACATAAGCCCAAACATTTTATGTATGGTGTGGTGCCAAGACCAGGGGAGGCAGGTTAGTAGTTCATTGGGGATTCCGTCTGGGCCAGCCTGTTTGCTTTTTGCTACGTGTTGGATGCATGTTTGGTAATTAGAGAACTCCATGAGGTAGGGTAGGATGGGGTTGGAGTGTTGGTGGGGTTGGGCCTTGGTTTCTAGGGAGAATGTGTCTAGCAGGGAGGCCCATGGAGGGGGGGCGGTCTGTCTGTCCTGGGGTAAGTATTTGCCGGTGCACGTGTGGTGAGGGGGGGCCATCAAGTGTCCCATGTGCTCCCTCAAGATGTCCAGGAGGTCATTAGTGGACGTTTTGTGTTGGCCAGTGGTGGGGTCTTGGAGGGTCTGGGGTGACGTCGGATTATCAGAGGTTTTGAAGATGTTTCTGTGGGCTTGTTTAGGTTTGTTGGATAGTTGGGTCATGAAGGCTGCTTTGCCAGTGGCGGTAGCTGTTTGTCTGCTGTTTGTGAGAATTCTCCGGAGGGCAGGGAGGGCCTCATCGAGGGATATATTGATTGCAGCCAAGAGTGAGGCATGGTCTGAGGCAAGCTGGATATGGGTGAGGGTGGTAGGATGGTTATGGCATGTTTCTAGGAGAGTAGAATGGGCGGTGTGGTAGGAGTTGGGGTCGGTGGTTAGGAGTTTCCTGTACGTCTTAAGTTGTTGGATATGGGAGTTGATTTTGGCGTGGGCTTTGCTCTTCTTTCTGTCAAGGAAGTGCCCTGGGATTTGGTTCCTGGTAGGGCAGGTTTCAAACATAGTGGTGAGGGCCATCCTAATAGGTTCCATAATCTGGTTGCTGAGATGGTCGAGGTCTAATCCTTTTGCAAGGAGAGTGTGTTTGACTTGGTGGAGGTGGGATGGGAGAGAATTGTCTCCTATGAGGTTGGTGGCCTGGTCCCACCAGTCCCTGATGGTTTGGGTGTGTTCCATGAAGAAGGTAGTGTGCGTTTCTTCAATGGCCTTTCTAGTGGCGTTCATGGAGGCCTTGCTGACGGGGGTGACTAGTTGTTGGGGTCTAGGAGGGGGGGTGTCAGTCAATGTCAGGGGTATGGGAAGGTAAATAGGGGGGGTAATTTGGTGAAGGGCCATATGGTCTAGGTATCCTCCGACCTCCCTGGTCTTTTCACTAATATGGGGGTGAAGGGGGTTGGGGCAAGGGGAGATGAGGATGTCATCGATTCTGCTGTGGTGCTCGAGGTTGCCTTCCTGGTAGCAATGGAAGGTGGGCCTTGGTTGGTACTCTGGGTGTTCCGGTTCTCGACGCATTTAATTTATTAAAACATTTCACGCTTTCGGGTAGTTCGTTGTGACTCCTGTGGGATTTGACCCACGCTCTTACGAACTAGCACATGAGCTAGCGCCTTAGACCGCTCGGCCAAAGAGTCGCATCCCAGCGTGATTTGGTGCCAGCCTGGCAAGCGGTTGCACTAAGATCTACAAACCAGTCTTGCTTCTATTCTAAAAATGATGTCATGGACTTGGTTGCTCATCAGTTGTTCTAAAGCTGTGAGGAAGCGACTCGAAAACCCGCATATTGTTATAAAAATGGACAGCGGGCAGGATGTGCCGTGTGCCAAGTGGCATTTTTAAAATCGGGGTTGGGCTGGTCCCTTCAGCCTATTTGGCTAACCCTGGACTGTAACCAGGGTTGTTCAGGAGGACGTCCAGCTATGCGTCCTGACACGCAACGGATTGTACAGCCTGCGTACTGAGACGCAACCGATTTCGTAGCCTACTTCCCGAAACGCAACCGAACCAGCATAGCCTGCGTCCTCAGATGCAACCGACTCGCAACCAACCCATAACCGACCCCACAGCCTGCGTCCTGCGACGCAACCTACCCATTCAAGTTGCGTCTGCGACGCAACTGACCCTCCCCACGTCGCACATGCGACGCAGGACGCAGCGTCCTGAACAACCCTGGCTGTAACATGCACATAGTAATATGGGCTGGGAATCTTGAATTGGTTCAGTCCCGAACATCTCGTACGATATCGGACAATATCTCGGACGCCTACGCTATCGTGTACCACTTGTATTCGCATATCGGAATGAGAACAAGGGGGTATATCATACGATACACGATATTGTAGGATAGCGTACTTCCCAACCCTGCACACTGCTACACTAGTGATGATTGAAGAAATGAAGACCCCCTCCCCCCAGTTTTGAAATTGGGCACATAAGGGGCTAAGGGGGCCCTAACCAACAATCCCCACCAAAGACACCATAGCACTGAGGACGATGATTTGACCTTGTCCACACATACCCAACGGTCATAAGACCAACAGCAATGGATACGCCGTAACAATTGCTGAAAATGCACGTACTTTGGCACCATAACCACAAGGGGCGGCTGAGATCATGGCTGTACTGTGGGTTGCGGAGCCATTGTGTGTGTGTGTGTGACAGCAGAGGGGTGCCGCTACACAATTTGCACTTTACATGATCGATGGGTTCGACACCACAGTGACCCAGTATCTCTTTTGCTTTCCACCCCCCCTCGGCCTTGGTTGGTACTCTGGGTGTTCCGGTTCTCGTCGCATTTCATTTATTAAAACATTTCACACTTGCGGGTAGTTCGTTGTGACTCCTGTGGGATTTGACCCACGCTCTTACGAACTAGCACCTAAACCTTAGACCGCTCGGCCAAAGAGTCGCATCCCAGCGTGATTTGGTGCCAGCCTGGCAAGCGGTTGCACTAAGATCTACAAACCAGTCTTGCTTCTATTCTAAAAATGATGTCATGGACTTGGTTGCTCATCAGTTGTTCTAAAGGTGTGAGGAAGCGACTCGAAAACCCGCATATTGTTATACAAATGGACAGCGGGCAGGATGTGCCGTGTGCCAAGTGGTATTTTTAAAATCGGGGTTGGGCTGGTCCCTTCAGCCTATTTGGCTAACCCTGGACTGTAACCAGGGTTGTTCAGGAGGACGTCCAGCTATGCGTCCTGACACGCAACGGATTGTACAGCCTGCGTACTGAGACGCAACCGATTTCGTAGCCTACTTCCCGAAACGCAACCGAACCAGCATAGCCTGCGTCCTCAGATGCAACCGACTCGCAACCAACCCATAACCGACCCCACAGCCTGCGTCCTGCGACGCAACCTACCCATTCAAGTTGCGTCTGCGACGCAACTGACCCTCCCCACGTCGCACATGCGACGCAGGACGCAGCGTCCTGAACAACCCTGACTGTAACATGCACATAGTAATATGGGCTGGGAATCTTGAATTGGTTCAGTCCCGAACATCTCGTACGATATCGGACAATATCTCGGACGCCTACGCTATCGTGTACCACTTGTATTCGCATATCGGAATGAGAACAAGGGGGTATATCATACGATACACGATATTGTAGGATAGCGTACTTCCCAACCCTGCACACTGCTACACTAGTGATGATTGAAGAAATGAAGACCCCCTCCCCCCAGTTTTGAAATTGGGCACATAAGGGGCTAAGGGGGCCCTAACCAACAATCCCCACCAAAGACACCATAGCACTGAGGACGATGATTTGACCTTGTCCACACATACCCAACGGTCATAAGACCAACAGCAATGGATACACCGTAACAATTGCTGAAAATGCACGTGCTTTGGCACCATAACCACAAGGGGCGGCTGAGATCATGGCTGTACTGTGGGTTTCGGAGCCATTGTGTGTGTGTGTGTGACAGCAGAGGGGTGCCGCTACACAATTTGCACTTTACATGATCGATGGGTTCGACACCACAGTGACCCAGCATCTCTTTTGCTTTCCACCCCCCCTCGGCCTTGGTTGGTACTCTGGGTGTTCCGGTTCTCGCCGCATTTCATTTATTAAAACGTTTCACACTTTCGGGTAGTTCGTTGTGACTCCTGTGGGATTTAATCCCACGCTCTTACGAACTAGCACCTGAAGCTAGCGCCTTAGACCGCTCGGCCAAAGAGTCGCATCCCAGCGTGATTTGGTGCCAGCCTGGCAAGCGGTTGCACTAAGATCTACAAACCAGTCTTGCTTCTATTCTAAAAATGATGTCATGGACTTGGTTGCTCATCAGTTGTTCTAAAGGTGTGAGGAAGCGACTCGAAAACCCGCATATTGTTATACAAATGGACAGCGGGCAGGATGTGCCGTGTGCCAAGTGGTATTTTTAAAATCGGGGTTGGGCTGGTCCCTTCAGCCTATTTGGCTAACCCTGGACTGTAACCAGGGTTGTTCAGGAGGACGTCCAGCTATGCGTCCTGACACGCAACGGATTGTACAGCCTGCGTACTGAGACGCAACCGATTTCGTAGCCTACTTCCCGAAACGCAACCGAACCAGCATAGCCTGCGTCCTCAGATGCAACCGACTCGCAACCAACCCATAACCGACCCCCACAGCCTGCGTCCTGCGACGCAACCTACCCATTCAAGTTGCGTCTGCGACGCAACTGACCCTCCCCACGTCGCACATGCGACGCAGGACGCAGCGTCCTGAACAACCCTGACTGTAACATGCACATAGTAATATGGGCTGGGAATCTTGAATTGGTTCAGTCCCGAACATCTCGTACCATATCGGACAATATCTCGGACGCCTACGCTATCGTGTACCACTTGTATTCGCATATCGGAATGAGAACAAGGGGGTATATCATACGATACACGATATTGTAGGATAGCGTACTTCCCAACCCTGCACACTGCTACACTAGTGATGATTGAAGAAATGAAGACCCCCTCCCCCCAGTTTTGAAATTGGGCACATAAGGGGCTAAGGGGGCCCTAACCAACAATCCCCACCAAAGACACCATAGCACTGAGGACGATGATTTGACCTTGTCCACACATACCCAACGGTCATAAGACCAACAGCAATGGATACACCGTAACAATTGCTGAAAATGCACGTGCTTTGGCACCATAACCACAAGGGGCGGCTGAGATCATGGCTGTACTGTGGGTTGCGGAGCCATTGTGTGTGTGTGTGTGACAGCAGAGGGGTGCCGCTACACAATTTGCACTTTACATGATCGATGGGTTCGACACCACAGTGACCCAGCATCTCTTTTGCTTTCCACCCCCTCTCGGCCTTGGTTGGTACCCTGGGTGTTCCGGTTCTCGTCGCATTTCATTTATTAAAACGTTTCACACTTTCGGGTAGTTCGTTGTGACTCCTGTGGGATTTGACCCACGCTCTTACGAACTAGCACCTGAAGCTAGTGCCTTAGACCGCTCGGCCAAAGAGTCGCATCCCAGCGTGATTTGGTGCCAGCCTGGCAAGCGGTTGCACTAAGATCTACAAACCAGTCTTGCTTCTATTCTAAAAATGATGTCATGGACTTGGTTGCTCATCAGTTGTTCTAAAGGTGTGAGGAAGCGACTCGAAAACCCGCATATTGTTATACAAATGGACAGCGGGCAGGATGTGCCGTGTGCCAAGTGGTATTTTTAAAATCGGGGTTGGGCTGGTCCCTTCAGCCTATTTGGCTAACCCTGGACTGTAACCAGGGTTGTTCAGGAGGACGTCCAGCTATGCGTCCTGACACGCAACGGATTGTACAGCCTGCGTACCTGAGACGCAACCGATTTCGTAGCCTACTTCCCGAAACGCAACCGAACCAGCATAGCCTGCGTCCTCAGATGCAACCGACTCGCAACCAACCCATAACCGACCCCACAGCCTGCGTCCTGCGACGCAACCTACCCATTCAAGTTGCGTCTGCGACGCAACTGACCCTCCCCACGTCGCACATGCGACGCAGGACGCAGCGTCCTGAACAACCCTGACTGTAACATGCACATAGTAATATGGGCTGGGAATCTTGAATTGGTTCAGTCCCGAACATCTCGTACGATATCGGACAATATCTCGGACGCCTACGCTATCGTGTACCACTTGTATTCGCATATCGGAATGAGAACAAGGGGGTATATCATACGATACACGATATTGTAGGATAGCGTACTTCCCAACCCTGCACACTGCTACACTAGTGATGATTGAAGAAATGAAGACCCCCTCCCCCCAGTTTTGAAATTGGGCACATAAGGGGCTAAGGGGGCCCTAACCAACAATCCCCACCAAAGACACCATAGCACTGAGGACGATGATTTGACCTTGTCCACACATACCCAACGGTCATAAGACCAACAGCAATGGATACACCGTAACAATTGCTGAAAATGCACGTGCTTTGGCACCATAACCACAAGGGGCGGCTGAGATCATGGCTGTACTGTGGGTTGCGGAGCCATTGTGTGTGTGTGTGTGACAGCAGAGGGGTGCCGCTACACAATTTGCACTTTACATGATCGATGGGTTCGACACCACAGTGACCCAGCATCTCTTTTGCTTTCCACCCCCCCTCGGCCTTGGTTGGTACTCTGGGTGTTCCGGTTCTCGTCGCATTTCATTTATTAAAACGTTTCACACTTTCGGGTAGTTCGTTGTGACTCCTGTGGGATTTGAACCCACGCTCTTACGAACTAGCACATGAGCTAGCGCCTTAGACCGCTCGGCCAAAGAGTCGCATCCCAGCGTGATTTGGTGCCAGCCTGGCAAGCGGTTGCACTAAGATCTACAAACCAGTCTTGCTTCTATTCTAAAAATGATGTCATGGACTTGGTTGCTCATCAGTTGTTCTAAAGGTGTGAGGAAGCGACTCGAAAACCCGCATATTGTTATACAAATGGACAGCGGGCAGGATGTGCCGTGTGCCAAGTGGTATTTTTAAAATCGGGGTTGGGCTGGTCCCTTCAGCCTATTTGGCTAACCCTGGACTGTAACCAGGGTTGTTCAGGAGGACGTCCAGCTATGCGTCCTGACACGCAACGGATTGTACAGCCTGCGTACTGAGACGCAACCGATTTCGTAGCCTACTTCCCGAAACGCAACCGAACCAGCATAGCCTGCGTCCTCAGATGCAACCGACTCGCAACCAACCCATAACCGACCCCACAGCCTGCGTCCTGCGACGCAACCTACCCATTCAAGTTGCGTCTGCGACGCAACTGACCCTCCCCACGTCGCACATGCGACGCAGGACGCAGCGTCCTGAACAACCCTGACTGTAACATGCACATAGTAATATGGGCTGGGAATCTTGAATTGGTTCAGTCCCGAACATCTCGTACCATATCGGACAATATCTCGGACGCCTACGCTATCGTGTACCACTTGTATTCGCATATCGGAATGAGAACAAGGGGGTATATCATACGATACACGATATTGTAGGATAGCGTACTTCCCAACCCTGCACACTGCTACACTAGTGATGATTGAAGAAATGAAGACCCCCTCCCCCCAGTTTTGAAATTGGGCACATAAGGGGCTAAGGGGGCCCTAACCAACAATCCCCACCAAAGACACCATAGCACTGAGGACGATGATTTGACCTTGTCCACACATACCCAACGGTCATAAGACCAACAGCAATGGATACACCGTAACAATTGCTGAAAATGCACGTGCTTTGGCACCATAACCACAAGGGGCGGCTGAGATCATGGCTGTACTGTGGGTTGCGGAGCCATTGTGTGTGTGTGTGTGACAGCAGAGGGGTGCCGCTACACAATTTGCACTTTACATGATCGATGGGTTCGACACCACAGTGACCCAGCATCTCTTTTGCTTTCCACCCCCCCTCGGCCTTGGTTGGTACTCTGGGTGTTCCGGTTCTCGTCGCATTTCATTTATTAAAACGTTTCACACTTTCGGGTAGTTCGTTGTGACTCCTGTGGGATTTGAACCCACGCTCTTACGAACTAGCACCTGAAGCTAGCGCCTTAGACCGCTCGGCCAAAGAGTCGCATCCCAGCGTGATTTGGTGCCAGCCTGGCAAGCGGTTGCACTAAGATCTACAAACCAGTCTTGCTTCTATTCTAAAAATGATGTCATGGACTTGGTTGCTCATCAGTTGTTCTAAAGGTGTGAGGAAGCGACTCGAAAACCCGCATATTGTTATACAAATGGACAGCGGGCAGGATGTGCCGTGTGCCAAGTGGTATTTTTAAAATCGGGGTTGGGCTGGTCCCTTCAGCCTATTTGGCTAACCCTGGACTGTAACCAGGGTTGTTCAGGAGGACGTCCAGCTATGCGTCCTGACACGCAACGGATTGTACAGCCTGCGTACTGAGACGCAACCGATTTCGTAGCCTACTTCCCGAAACGCAACCGAACCAGCATAGCCTGCGTCCTCAGATGCAACCGACTCGCAACCAACCCATAACCGACCCCACAGCCTGCGTCCTGCGGCGCAACCTACCCATTCAAGTTGCGTCTGCGACGCAACTGACCCTCCCCACGTCGCACATGCGACGCAGGACGCAGCGTCCTGAACAACCCTGACTGTAACATGCACATAGTAATATGGGCTGGGAATCTTGAATTGGTTCAGTCCCGAACATCTCGTACGATATCGGACAATATCTCGGACGCCTACGCTATCGTGTACCACTTGTATTCGCATATCGGAATGAGAACAAGGGGGTATATCATACGATACACGATATTGTAGGATAGCGTACTTCCCAACCCTGCACACTGCTACACTAGTGATGATTGAAGAAATGAAGACCCCCTCCCCCCAGTTTTGAAATTGGGCACATAAGGGGCTAAGGGGGCCCTAACCAACAATCCCCACCAAAGACACCATAGCACTGAGGACGATGATTTGACCTTGTCCACACATACCCAACGGTCATAAGACCAACAGCAATGGATACACCGTAACAATTGCTGAAAATGCACGTGCTTTGGCACCATAACCACAAGGGGCGGCTGAGATCATGGCTGTACTGTGGGTTGCGGAGCCATTGTGTGTGTGTGTGTGACAGCAGAGGGGTGCCGCTACACAATTTGCACTTTACATGATCGATGGGTTCGACACCACAGTGACCCAGCATCTCTTTTGCTTTCCACCCCCCCTCGGCCTTGGTTGGTACTCTGGGTGTTCCGGTTCTCGTCGCATTTCATTTATTAAAACGTTTCACACTTTCGGGTAGTTCGTTGTGACTCCTGTGGGATTTGAACCCACGCTCTTACGAACTAGCACCTGAAGCTAGCGCCTTAGACCGCTCGGCCAAAGAGTCGCATCCCAGCGTGATTTGGTGCCAGCCTGGCAAGCGGTTGCACTAAGATCTACAAACCAGTCTTGCTTCTATTCTAAAAATGATGTCATGGACTTGGTTGCTCATCAGTTGTTCTAAAGGTGTGAGGAAGCGACTCGAAAACCCGCATATTGTTATACAAATGGACAGCGGGCAGGATGTGCCGTGTGCCAAGTGGTATTTTTAAAATCGGGGTTGGGCTGGTCCCTTCAGCCTATTTGGCTAACCCTGGACTGTAACCAGGGTTGTTCAGGAGGACGTCCAGCTATGCGTCCTGACACGCAACGGATTGTACAGCCTGCGTACTGAGACGCAACCGATTTCGTAGCCTACTTCCCGAAACGCAACCGAACCAGCATAGCCTGCGTCCTCAGATGCAACCGACTCGCAACCAACCCATAACCGACCCCACAGCCTGCGTCCTGCGACGCAACCTACCCATTCAAGTTGCGTCTGCGACGCAACTGACCCTCCCCACGTCGCACATGCGACGCAGGACGCAGCGTCCTGAACAACCCTGACTGTAACATGCACATAGTAATATGGGCTGGGAATCTTGAATTGGTTCAGTCCCGAACATCTCGTACGATATCGGACAATATCTCGGACGCCTACGCTATCGTGTACCACTTGTATTCGCATATCGGAATGAGAACAAGGGGGTATATCATACGATACACGATATTGTAGGATAGCGTACTTCCCAACCCTGCACACTGCTACACTAGTGATGATTGAAGAAATGAAGACCCCCTCCCCCCAGTTTTGAAATTGGGCACATAAGGGGCTAAGGGGGCCCTAACCAACAATCCCCACCAAAGACACCATAGCACTGAGGACGATGATTTGACCTTGTCCACACATACCCAACGGTCATAAGACCAAGCAGCAATGGATACACCGTAACAATTGCTGAAAATGCACGTGCTTTGGCACCATAACCACAAGGGGCGGCTGAGATCATGGCTGTACTGTGGGTTGCGGAGCCATTGTGTGTGTGTGTGTGACAGCAGAGGGGTGCCGCTACACAATTTGCACTTTACATGATCGATGGGTTCGACACCACAGTGACCCAGCATCTCTTTTGCTTTCCACCCCCCCTCGGCCTTGGTTGGTACTCTGGGTGTTCCGGTTCTCGTCGCATTTCATTTATTAAAACGTTTCACACTTTCGGGTAGTTCGTTGTGACTCCTGTGGGATTTGAACCCACGCTCTTACGAACTAGCACCTGAAGCTAGCGCCTTAGACCGCTCGGCCAAAGAGTCGCATCCCAGCGTGATTTGGTGCCAGCCTGGCAAGCGGTTGCACTAAGATCTACAAACCAGTCTTGCTTCTATTCTAAAAATGATGTCATGGACTTGGTTGCTCATCAGTTGTTCTAAAGGTGTGAGGAAGCGACTCGAAAACCCGCATATTGTTATACAAATGGACAGCGGGCAGGATGTGCCGTGTGCCAAGTGGTATTTTTAAAATCGGGGTTGGGCTGGTCCCTTCAGCCTATTTGGCTAACCCTGGACTGTAACCAGGGTTGTTCAGGAGGACGTCCAGCTATGCGTCCTGACACGCAACGGATTGTACAGCCTGCGTACTGAGACGCAACCGATTTCGTAGCCTACTTCCCGAAACGCAACCGAACCAGCATAGCCTGCGTCCTCAGATGCAACCGACTCGCAACCAACCCATAACCGACCCCACAGCCTGCGTCCTGCGACGCAACCTACCCATTCAAGTTGCGTCTGCGACGCAACTGACCCTCCCCACGTCGCACATGCGACGCAGGACGCAGCGTCCTGAACAACCCTGACTGTAACATGCACATAGTAATATGGGCTGGGAATCTTGAATTGGTTCAGTCCCGAACATCTCGTACGATATCGGACAATATCTCGGACGCCTACGCTATCGTGTACCACTTGTATTCGCATATCGGAATGAGAACAAGGGGGTATATCATACGATACACGATATTGTAGGATAGCGTACTTCCCAACCCTGCACACTGCTACACTAGTGATGATTGAAGAAATGAAGACCCCCTCCCCCCAGTTTTGAAATTGGGCACATAAGGGGCTAAGGGGGCCCTAACCAACAATCCCCACCAAAGACACCATAGCACTGAGGACGATGATTTGACCTTGTCCACACATACCCAACGGTCATAAGACCAACAGCAATGGATACACCGTAACAATTGCTGAAAATGCACGTGCTTTGGCACCATAACCACAAGGGGCGGCTGAGATCATGGCTGTACTGTGGGTTGCGGAGCCATTGTGTGTGTGTGTGTGACAGCAGAGGGGTGCCGCTACACAATTTGCACTTTACATGATCGATGGGTTCGACACCACAGTGACCCAGCATCTCTTTTGCTTTCCACCCCCCCTCGGCCTTGGTTGGTACTCTGGGTGTTCCGGTTCTCGTCGCATTTCATTTATTAAAACGTTTCACACTTTCGGGTAGTTCGTTGTGACTCCTGTGGGATTTGAACCCACGCTCTTACGAACTAGCACCTGAAGCTAGCGCCTTAGACCGCTCGGCCAAAGAGTCGCATCCCAGCGTGATTTGGTGCCAGCCTGGCAAGCGGTTGCACTAAGATCTACAAACCAGTCTTGCTTCTATTCTAAAAATGATGTCATGGACTTGGTTGCTCATCAGTTGTTCTAAAGGTGTGAGGAAGCGACTCGAAAACCCGCATATTGTTATACAAATGGACAGCGGGCAGGATGTGCCGTGTGCCAAGTGGTATTTTTAAAATCGGGGTTGGGCTGGTCCCTTCAGCCTATTTGGCTAACCCTGGACTGTAACCAGGGTTGTTCAGGAGGACGTCCAGCTATGCGTCCTCACACGCAACGGATTGTACAGCCTGCGTACTGAGACGCAACCGATTTCGTAGCCTACTTCCCGAAACGCAACCGAACCAGCATAGCCTGCGTCCTCAGATGCAACCGACTCGCAACCAACCCATAACCGACCCCACAGCCTGCGTCCTGCGACGCAACCTACCCATTCAAGTTGCGTCTGCGACGCAACTGACCCTCCCCACGTCGCACATGCGACGCAGGACGCAGCGTCCTGAACAACCCTGACTGTAACATGCACATAGTAATATGGGCTGGGAATCTTGAATTGGTTCAGTCCCGAACATCTCGTACGATATCGGACAATATCTCGGACGCCTACGCTATCGTGTACCACTTGTATTCGCATATCGGAATGAGAACAAGGGGGTATATCATACGATACACGATATTGTAGGATAGCGTACTTCCCAACCCTGCACACTGCTACACTAGTGATGATTGAAGAAATGAAGACCCCCTCCCCCCAGTTTTGAAATTGGGCACATAAGGGGCTAAGGGGGCCCTAACCAACAATCCCCACCAAAGACACCATAGCACTGAGGACGATGATTTGACCTTGTCCACACATACCCAACGGTCATAAGACCAACAGCAATGGATACACCGTAACAATTGCTGAAAATGCACGTGCTTTGGCACCATAACCACAAGGGGCGGCTGAGATCATGGCTGTACTGTGGGTTTCGGAGCCATTGTGTGTGTGTGTGACAGCAGAGGGGTGCCGCTACACAATTTGCACTTTACATGATCGATGGGTTCGACACCACAGTGACCCAGCATCTCTTTTGCTTTCCACCCCCCCTCGGCCTTGGTTGGTACTCTGGGTGTTCCGGTTCTCGTCGCATTTCATTTATTAAAACGTTTCACACTTTCGGGTAGTTCGTTGTGACTCCTGTGGGATTTGAACCCACGCTCTTACGAACTAGCACCTGAAGCTAGCGCCTTAGACCGCTCGGCCAAAGAGTCGCATCCCAGCGTGATTTGGTGCCAGCCTGGCAAGCGGTTGCACTAAGATCTACAAACCAGTCTTGCTTCTATTCTAAAAATGATGTCATGGACTTGGTTGCTCATCAGTTGTTCTAAAGGTGTGAGGAAGCGACTCGAAAACCCGCATATTGTTATACAAATGGACAGCGGGCAGGATGTGCCGTGTGCCAAGTGGTATTTTTAAAATCGGGGTTGGGCTGGTCCCTTCAGCCTATTTGGCTAACCCTGGACTGTAACCAGGGTTGTTCAGGAGGACGTCCAGCTATGCGTCCTGACACGCAACGGATTGTACAGCCTGCGTACTGAGACGCAACCGATTTCGTAGCCTACTTCCCGAAACGCAACCGAACCAGCATAGCCTGCGTCCTCAGATGCAACCGACTCGCAACCAACCCATAACCGACCCCACAGCCTGCGTCCTGCGACGCAACCTACCCATTCAAGTTGCGTCTGCGACGCAACTGACCCTCCCCACGTCGCACATGCGACGCAGGACGCAGCGTCCTGAACAACCCTGACTGTAACATGCACATAGTAATATGGGCTGGGAATCTTGAATTGGTTCAGTCCCGAACATCTCGTACGATATCGGACAATATCTCGGACGCCTACGCTATCGTGTACCACTTGTATTCGCATATCGGAATGAGAACAAGGGGGTATATCATACGATACACGATATTGTAGGATAGCGTACTTCCCAACCCTGCACACTGCTACACTAGTGATGATTGAAGAAATGAAGACCCCCTCCCCCCAGTTTTGAAATTGGGCACATAAGGGGCTAAGGGGGCCCTAACCAACAATCCCCACCAAAGACACCATAGCACTGAGGACGATGATTTGACCTTGTCCACACATACCCAACGGTCATAAGACCAACAGCAATGGATACACCGTAACAATTGCTGAAAATGCACGTGCTTTGGCACCATAACCACAAGGGGCGGCTGAGATCATGGCTGTACTGTGGGTTGCGGAGCCATTGTGTGTGTGTGTGACAGCAGAGGGGTGCCGCTACACAATTTGCACTTTACATGATCGATGGGTTCGACACCACAGTGACCCAGCATCTCTTTTGCTTTCCACCCCCCTCGGCCTTGGTTGGTACTCTGGGTGTTCCGGTTCTCGTCGCATTTCATTTATTAAAACGTTTCACACTTTCGGGTAGTTCGTTGTGACTCCTGTGGGATTTGAACCCACGCTCTTACGAACTAGCACCTGAAGCTAGCGCCTTAGACCGCTCGGCCAAAGAGTCGCATCCCAGCGTGATTTGGTGCCAGCCTGGCAAGCGGTTGCACTAAGATCTACAAACCAGTCTTGCTTCTATTCTAAAAATGATGTCATGGACTTGGTTGCTCATCAGTTGTTCTAAAGGTGTGAGGAAGCGACTCGAAAACCCGCATATTGTTATACAAATGGACAGCGGGCAGGATGTGCCGTGTGCCAAGTGGTATTTTTAAAATCGGGGTTGGGCTGGTCCCTTCAGCCTATTTGGCTAACCCTGGACTGTAACCAGGGTTGTTCAGGAGGACGTCCAGCTATGCGTCCTCACACGCAACGGATTGTACAGCCTGCGTACTGAGACGCAACCGATTTCGTAGCCTACTTCCCGAAACGCAACCGAACCAGCATAGCCTGCGTCCTCAGATGCAACCGACTCGCAACCAACCCATAACCGACCCCACAGCCTGCGTCCTGCGACGCAACCTACCCATTCAAGTTGCGTCTGCGACGCAACTGACCCTCCCCACGTCGCACATGCGACGCAGGACGCAGCGTCCTGAACAACCCTGACTGTAACATGCACATAGTAATATGGGCTGGGAATCTTGAATTGGTTCAGTCCCGAACATCTCGTACGATATCGGACAATATCTCGGACGCCTACGCTATCGTGTACCACTTGTATTCGCATATCGGAATGAGAACAAGGGGGTATATCATACGATACACGATATTGTAGGATAGCGTACTTCCCAACCCTGCACACTGCTACACTAGTGATGATTGAAGAAATGAAGACCCCCTCCCCCCAGTTTTGAAATTGGGCACATAAGGGGCTAAGGGGGCCCTAACCAACAATCCCCACCAAAGACACCATAGCACTGAGGACGATGATTTGACCTTGTCCACACATACCCAACGGTCATAAGACCAACAGCAATGGATACACCGTAACAATTGCTGAAAATGCACGTGCTTTGGCACCATAACCACAAGGGGCGGCTGAGATCATGGCTGTACTGTGGGTTTCGGAGCCATTGTGTGTGTGTGTGACAGCAGAGGGGTGCCGCTACACAATTTGCACTTTACATGATCGATGGGTTCGACACCACAGTGACCCAGCATCTCTTTTGCTTTCCACCCCCCCTCGGCCTTGGTTGGTACTCTGGGTGTTCCGGTTCTCGTCGCATTTCATTTATTAAAACGTTTCACACTTTCGGGTAGTTCGTTGTGACTCCTGTGGGATTTGAACCCACGCTCTTACGAACTAGCACCTGAAGCTAGCGCCTTAGACCGCTCGGCCAAAGAGTCGCATCCCAGCGTGATTTGGTGCCAGCCTGGCAAGCGGTTGCACTAAGATCTACAAACCAGTCTTGCTTCTATTCTAAAAATGATGTCATGGACTTGGTTGCTCATCAGTTGTTCTAAAGGTGTGAGGAAGCGACTCGAAAACCCGCATATTGTTATACAAATGGACAGCGGGCAGGATGTGCCGTGTGCCAAGTGGTATTTTTAAAATCGGGGTTGGGCTGGTCCCTTCAGCCTATTTGGCTAACCCTGGACTGTAACCAGGGTTGTTCAGGAGGACGTCCAGCTATGCGTCCTGACACGCAACGGATTGTACAGCCTGCGTACTGAGACGCAACCGATTTCGTAGCCTACTTCCCGAAACGCAACCGAACCAGCATAGCCTGCGTCCTCAGATGCAACCGACTCGCAACCAACCCATAACCGACCCCACAGCCTGCGTCCTGCGACGCAACCTACCCATTCAAGTTGCGTCTGCGACGCAACTGACCCTCCCCACGTCGCACATGCGACGCAGGACGCAGCGTCCTGAACAACCCTGACTGTAACATGCACATAGTAATATGGGCTGGGAATCTTGAATTGGTTCAGTCCCGAACATCTCGTACGATATCGGACAATATCTCGGACGCCTACGCTATCGTGTACCACTTGTATTCGCATATCGGAATGAGAACAAGGGGGTATATCATACGATACACGATATTGTAGGATAGCGTACTTCCCAACCCTGCACACTGCTACACTAGTGATGATTGAAGAAATGAAGACCCCCTCCCCCCAGTTTTGAAATTGGGCACATAAGGGGCTAAGGGGGCCCTAACCAACAATCCCCACCAAAGACACCATAGCACTGAGGACGATGATTTGACCTTGTCCACACATACCCAACGGTCATAAGACCAACAGCAATGGATACACCGTAACAATTGCTGAAAATGCACGTGCTTTGGCACCATAACCACAAGGGGCGGCTGAGATCATGGCTGTACTGTGGGTTTCGGAGCCATTGTGTGTGTGTGTGTGACAGCAGAGGGGTGCCGCTACACAATTTGCACTTTACATGATCGATGGGTTCGACACCACAGTGACCCAGCATCTCTTTTGCTTTCCACCCCCCCTCGGCCTTGGTTGGTACTCTGGGTGTTCCGGTTCTCGTCGCATTTCATTTATTAAAACGTTTCACACTTTCGGGTAGTTCGTTGTGACTCCTGTGGGATTTGAACCCACGCTCTTACGAACTAGCACCTGAAGCTAGCGCCTTAGACCGCTCGGCCAAAGAGTCGCATCCCAGCGTGATTTGGTGCCAGCCTGGCAAGCGGTTGCACTAAGATCTACAAACCAGTCTTGCTTCTATTCTAAAAATGATGTCATGGACTTGGTTGCTCATCAGTTGTTCTAAAGGTGTGAGGAAGCGACTCGAAAACCCGCATATTGTTATACAAATGGACAGCGGGCAGGATGTGCCGTGTGCCAAGTGGTATTTTTAAAATCGGGGTTGGGCTGGTCCCTTCAGCCTATTTGGCTAACCCTGGACTGTAACCAGGGTTGTTCAGGAGGACGTCCAGCTATGCGTCCTGACACGCAACGGATTGTACAGCCTGCGTACTGAGACGCAACCGATTTCGTAGCCTACTTCCCGAAACGCAACCGAACCAGCATAGCCTGCGTCCTCAGATGCAACCGACTCGCAACCAACCCATAACCGACCCCACAGCCTGCGTCCTGCGACGCAACCTACCCATTGAAGTTGCGTCTGCGACGCAACTGACCCTCCCCACGTCGCACATGCGACGCAGGACGCAGCGTCCTGAACAACCCTGACTGTAACATGCACATAGTAATATGGGCTGGGAATCTTGAATTGGTTCAGTCCCGAACATCTCGTACGATATCGGACAATATCTCGGACGCCTACGCTATCGTGTACCACTTGTATTCGCATATCGGAATGAGAACAAGGGGGTATATCATACGATACACGATATTGTAGGATAGCGTACTTCCCAACCCTGCACACTGCTACACTAGTGATGATTGAAGAAATGAAGACCCCCTCCCCCCAGTTTTGAAATTGGGCACATAAGGGGCTAAGGGGGCCCTAACCAACAATCCCCACCAAAGACACCATAGCACTGAGGACGATGATTTGACCTTGTCCACACATACCCAACGGTCATAAGACCAACAGCAATGGATACACCGTAACAATTGCTGAAAATGCACGTGCTTTGGCACCATAACCACAAGGGGCGGCTGAGATCATGGCTGTACTGTGGGTTTCGGAGCCATTGTGTGTGTGTGTGACAGCAGAGGGGTGCCGCTACACAATTTGCACTTTACATGATCGATGGGTTCGACACCACAGTGACCCAGCATCTCTTTTGCTTTCCACCCCCCCTCGGCCTTGGTTGGTACTCTGGGTGTTCCGGTTCTCGTCGCATTTCATTTATTAAAACGTTTCACACTTTCGGGTAGTTCGTTGTGACTCCTGTGGGATTTGAACCCACGCTCTTACGAACTAGCACCTGAAGCTAGCGCCTTAGACCGCTCGGCCAAAGAGTCGCATCCCAGCGTGATTTGGTGCCAGCCTGGCAAGCGGTTGCACTAAGATCTACAAACCAGTCTTGCTTCTATTCTAAAAATGATGTCATGGACTTGGTTGCTCATCAGTTGTTCTAAAGGTGTGAGGAAGCGACTCGAAAACCCGCATATTGTTATACAAATGGACAGCGGGCAGGATGTGCCGTGTGCCAAGTGGTATTTTTAAAATCGGGGTTGGGCTGGTCCCTTCAGCCTATTTGGCTAACCCTGGACTGTAACCAGGGTTGTTCAGGAGGACGTCCAGCTATGCGTCCTCACACGCAACGGATTGTACAGCCTGCGTACTGAGACGCAACCGATTTCGTAGCCTACTTCCCGAAACGCAACCGAACCAGCATAGCCTGCGTCCTCAGATGCAACCGACTCGCAACCAACCCATAACCGACCCCACAGCCTGCGTCCTGCGACGCAACCTACCCATTCAAGTTGCGTCTGCGACGCAACTGACCCTCCCCACGTCGCACATGCGACGCAGGACGCAGCGTCCTGAACAACCCTGACTGTAACATGCACATAGTAATATGGGCTGGGAATCTTGAATTGGTTCAGTCCCGAACATCTCGTACGATATCGGACAATATCTCGGACGCCTACGCTATCGTGTACCACTTGTATTCGCATATCGGAATGAGAACAAGGGGGTATATCATACGATACACGATATTGTAGGATAGCGTACTTCCCAACCCTGCACACTGCTACACTAGTGATGATTGAAGAAATGAAGACCCCCTCCCCCCAGTTTTGAAATTGGGCACATAAGGGGCTAAGGGGGCCCTAACCAACAATCCCCACCAAAGACACCATAGCACTGAGGACGATGATTTGACCTTGTCCACACATACCCAACGGTCATAAGACCAACAGCAATGGATACACCGTAACAATTGCTGAAAATGCACGTGCTTTGGCACCATAACCACAAGGGGCGGCTGAGATCATGGCTGTACTGTGGGTTTCGGAGCCATTGTGTGTGTGTGTGACAGCAGAGGGGTGCCGCTACACAATTTGCACTTTACATGATCGATGGGTTCGACACCACAGTGACCCAGCATCTCTTTTGCTTTCCACCCCCCCTCGGCCTTGGTTGGTACTCTGGGTGTTCCGGTTCTCGTCGCATTTCATTTATTAAAACGTTTCACACTTTCGGGTAGTTCGTTGTGACTCCTGTGGGATTTGAACCCACGCTCTTACGAACTAGCACCTGAAGCTAGCGCCTTAGACCGCTCGGCCAAAGAGTCGCATCCCAGCGTGATTTGGTGCCAGCCTGGCAAGCGGTTGCACTAAGATCTACAAACCAGTCTTGCTTCTATTCTAAAAATGATGTCATGGACTTGGTTGCTCATCAGTTGTTCTAAAGGTGTGAGGAAGCGACTCGAAAACCCGCATATTGTTATACAAATGGACAGCGGGCAGGATGTGCCGTGTGCCAAGTGGTATTTTTAAAATCGGGGTTGGGCTGGTCCCTTCAGCCTATTTGGCTAACCCTGGACTGTAACCAGGGTTGTTCAGGAGGACGTCCAGCTATGCGTCCTCACACGCAACGGATTGTACAGCCTGCGTACTGAGACGCAACCGATTTCGTAGCCTACTTCCCGAAACGCAACCGAACCAGCATAGCCTGCGTCCTCAGATGCAACCGACTCGCAACCAACCCATAACCGACCCCACAGCCTGCGTCCTGCGACGCAACCTACCCATTCAAGTTGCGTCTGCGACGCAACTGACCCTCCCCACGTCGCACATGCGACGCAGGACGCAGCGTCCTGAACAACCCTGACTGTAACATGCACATAGTAATATGGGCTGGGAATCTTGAATTGGTTCAGTCCCGAACATCTCGTACGATATCGGACAATATCTCGGACGCCTACGCTATCGTGTACCACTTGTATTCGCATATCGGAATGAGAACAAGGGGGTATATCATACGATACACGATATTGTAGGATAGCGTACTTCCCAACCCTGCACACTGCTACACTAGTGATGATTGAAGAAATGAAGACCCCCTCCCCCCAGTTTTGAAATTGGGCACATAAGGGGCTAAGGGGGCCCTAACCAACAATCCCCACCAAAGACACCATAGCACTGAGGACGATGATTTGACCTTGTCCACACATACCCAACGGTCATAAGACCAACAGCAATGGATACACCGTAACAATTGCTGAAAATGCACGTGCTTTGGCACCATAACCACAAGGGGCGGCTGAGATCATGGCTGTACTGTGGGTTTCGGAGCCATTGTGTGTGTGTGTGTGACAGCAGAGGGGTGCCGCTACACAATTTGCACTTTACATGATCGATGGGTTCGACACCACAGTGACCCAGCATCTCTTTTGCTTTCCACCCCCCCTCGGCCTTGGTTGGTACTCTGGGTGTTCCGGTTCTCGTCGCATTTCATTTATTAAAACGTTTCACACTTTCGGGTAGTTCGTTGTGACTCCTGTGGGATTTGAACCCACGCTCTTACGAACTAGCACCTGAAGCTAGCGCCTTAGACCGCTCGGCCAAAGAGTCGCATCCCAGCGTGATTTGGTGCCAGCCTGGCAAGCGGTTGCACTAAGATCTACAAACCAGTCTTGCTTCTATTCTAAAAATGATGTCATGGACTTGGTTGCTCATCAGTTGTTCTAAAGGTGTGAGGAAGCGACTCGAAAACCCGCATATTGTTATACAAATGGACAGCGGGCAGGATGTGCCGTGTGCCAAGTGGTATTTTTAAAATCGGGGTTGGGCTGGTCCCTTCAGCCTATTTGGCTAACCCTGGACTGTAACCAGGGTTGTTCAGGAGGACGTCCAGCTATGCGTCCTGACACGCAACGGATTGTACAGCCTGCGTACTGAGACGCAACCGATTTCGTAGCCTACTTCCCGAAACGCAACCGAACCAGCATAGCCTGCGTCCTCAGATGCAACCGACTCGCAACCAACCCATAACCGACCCCACAGCCTGCGTCCTGCGACGCAACCTACCCATTGAAGTTGCGTCTGCGACGCAACTGACCCTCCCCACGTCGCACATGCGACGCAGGACGCAGCGTCCTGAACAACCCTGACTGTAACATGCACATAGTAATATGGGCTGGGAATCTTGAATTGGTTCAGTCCCGAACATCTCGTACGATATCGGACAATATCTCGGACGCCTACGCTATCGTGTACCACTTGTATTCGCATATCGGAATGAGAACAAGGGGGTATATCATACGATACACGATATTGTAGGATAGCGTACTTCCCAACCCTGCACACTGCTACACTAGTGATGATTGAAGAAATGAAGACCCCCTCCCCCCAGTTTTGAAATTGGGCACATAAGGGGCTAAGGGGGCCCTAACCAACAATCCCCACCAAAGACACCATAGCACTGAGGACGATGATTTGACCTTGTCCACACATACCCAACGGTCATAAGACCAACAGCAATGGATACACCGTAACAATTGCTGAAAATGCACGTGCTTTGGCACCATAACCACAAGGGGCGGCTGAGATCATGGCTGTACTGTGGGTTTCGGAGCCATTGTGTGTGTGTGTGCGACAGCAGAGGGGTGCCGCTACACAATTTGCACTTTACATGATCGATGGGTTCGACACCACAGTGACCCAGCATCTCTTTTGCTTTCCACCCCCCCTCGGCCTTGGTTGGTACTCTGGGTGTTCCGGTTCTCGTCGCATTTAATTTATTAAAACGTTTCACACTTTCGGGTAGTTCGTTGTGACTCCTGTGGGATTTGATCCCACGCTCTTACGAACTAGCACCTGAAGCTAGCGCCTTAGACCGCTCGGCCAAAGGTCGCTTCCCAGCGTGATTTGGTGCCAGTCTGGCAAGCGGTTGCACTAAGATCTACAAACCAGTCTTGCTTCTATTCTAAAAATGATGTCATGGACTTGGTTGCTCATCAGTTGTTCTAAAGGTGTGAGGAAGCGACTCGAAAACCCGCATATTGTTATACAAATGGACAGCGGGCAGGATGTGCCGTGTGCCAAGTGGTATTTTTAAAATCGGGGTTGGGCTGGTCCCTTCAGCCTATTTGGCTAACCCTGGACTGTAACCAGGGTTGTTCAGGAGGACGTCCAGCTATGCGTCCTGACACGCAACGGATTGTACAGCCTGCGTACTGAGACGCAACCGATTTCGTAGCCTACTTCCCGAAACGCAACCGAACCAGCATAGCCTGCGTCCTCAGATGCAACCGACTCGCAACCAACCCATAACCGACCCCCACAGCCTGCGTCCTGCGACGCAACCTACCCATTGAAGTTGCGTCTGCGACGCAACTGACCCTCCCCACGTCGCACATGCGACGCAGGACGCAGCGTCCTGAACAACCCTGACTGTAACATGCACATAGTAATATGGGCTGGGAATCTTGAATTGGTTCAGTCCCGAACATCTCGTACGATATCGGACAATATCTCGGACGCCTACGCTATCGTGTACCACTTGTATTCGCATATCGGAATGAGAACAAGGGGGTATATCATACGATACACGATATTGTAGGATAGCGTACTTCCCAACCCTGCACACTGCTACACTAGTGATGATTGAAGAAATGAAGACCCCCTCCCCCCAGTTTTGAAATTGGGCACATAAGGGGCTAAGGGGGCCCTAACCAACAATCCCCACCAAAGACACCATAGCACTGAGGACGATGATTTGACCTTGTCCACACATACCCAACGGTCATAAGACCAACAGCAATGGATACACCGTAACAATTGCTGAAAATGCACGTGCTTTGGCACCATAACCACAAGGGGCGGCTGAGATCATGGCTGTACTGTGGGTTTCGGAGCCATTGTGTGTGTGTGTGCGACAGCAGAGGGGTGCCGCTACACAATTTGCACTTTACATGATCGATGGGTTCGACACCACAGTGACCCAGCATCTCTTTTGCTTTCCACCCCCCCTCGGCCTTGGTTGGTACTCTGGGTGTTCCGGTTCTCGTCGCATTTCATTTATTAAAACGTTTCACACTTTCGGGTAGTTCGTTGTGACTCCTGTGGGATTTGAACCCACGCTCTTACGAACTAGCACCTGAAGCTAGCGCCTTAGACCGCTCGGCCAAAGAGTCGCATCCAGCGTGATTTGGTGCCAGTCTGGCAAGCGGTTGCACTAAGATCTACAAACCAGTCTTGCTTCTATTCTAAAATGATGTCATGGACTTGGTTGCTCATCAGTTGTTCTAAAGGTGTGAGGAAGCGACTCGAAAACCCGCATATTGTTATACAAATGGACAGCGGGCAGGATGTGCCGTGTGCCAAGTGGTATTTTTAAAATCGGGGTTGGGCTGGTCCCTTCAGCCTATTTGGCTAACCCTGGACTGTAACCAGGGTTGTTCAGGAGGACGTCCAGCTATGCGTCCTGACACGCAACGGATTGTACAGCCTGCGTACTGAGACGCAACCGATTTCGTAGCCTACTTCCCGAAACGCAACCGAACCAGCATAGCCTGCGTCCTCAGATGCAACCGACTCGCAACCAACCCATAACCGACCCCACAGCCTGCGTCCTGCGACGCAACCTACCCATTGAAGTTGCGTCTGCGACGCAACTGACCCTCCCCACGTCGCACATGCGACGCAGGACGCAGCGTCCTGAACAACCCTGACTGTAACATGCACATAGTAATATGGGCTGGGAATCTTGAATTGGTTCAGTCCCGAACATCTCGTACGAGATCGGACAATATCTCGGACGCCTACGCTATCGTGTACCACTTGTATTCGCATATCGGAATGAGAACAAGGGGGTATATCATACGATACACGATATTGTAGGATAGCGTACTTCCCAACCCTGCACACTGCTACACTAGTGATGATTGAAGAAATGAAGACCCCCTCCCCCCAGTTTTGAAATTGGGCACATAAGGGGCTAAGGGGGGCCCTAACCAACAATCCCCACCAAAGACACCATAGCACTGAGGACGATGATTTGACCTTGTCCACACATACCCAACGGTCATAAGACCAACAGCAATGGATACACCGTAACAATTGCTGAAAATGCACGTGCTTTGGCACCATAACCACAAGGGGCGGCTGAGATCATGGCTGTACTGTGGGTTTCGGAGCCATTGTGTGTGTGTGTGCGACAGCAGAGGGGTGCCGCTACACAATTTGCACTTTACATGATCGATGGGTTCGACACCACAGTGACCCAGCATCTCTTTTGCTTTCCACCCCCCCTCGGCCTTGGTTGGTACTCTGGGTGTTCCGGTTCTCGTCGCATTTCATTTATTAAAACGTTTCACACTTTCGGGTAGTTCGTTGTGACTCCTGTGGGATTTGAACCCACGCACTTACGAACTAGCACCTAAAGCTAGCGCTTTAGACCGCTTGGCCAAAGAGTCGCATCCCAGCGTGATTTGGTGCCAGCCCGGCAAGCGGTTGCACTAAGATCTACAAACCAGTCTTGCTTCTATTCTAAAAATGATGTCATGGACTTGGTTGCTCATCAGTTGTTCTAAAGGTGTGAGGAAGCGACTCGAAAACCCGCATATTGTTATACAAATGGACAGCGGGCAGGATGTGCCGTGTGCCAAGTGGTATTTTTAAAATCGGGGTTGGGCTGGTCCCTTCAGCCTATTTGGCTAACCCTGGACTGTAACCAGGGTTGTTCAGGAGGACGTCCAGCTATGCGTCATGACACGCAACGGATTGTACAGCCTGCGTACTGAGACGCAACCGATTTCGTAGCCTACTTCCCGAAACGCAAACCGAACCAGCATAGCCTGCGTCCTCAGATGCAACCGACTCGCAACCAACCCATAACCGACCCCACAGCCTGCGTCCTGCGACGCAACCTACCCATTGAAGTTGCGTCTGCGACGCAACTGACCCTCCCCACGTCGCACATGCGACGCAGGACGCAGCGTCCTGAACAACCCTGACTGTAACATGCACATAGTAATATGGGCTGGGAATCTTGAATTGGTTCAGTCCCGAACATCTCGTACGATATCGGACAATATCTCGGACGCCTACGCTATCGTGTACCACTTGTATTCGCATATCGGAATGAGAACAAGGGGGTATATCATACGATACACGATATTGTAGGATAGCGTACTTCCCAAACCCTGCACACTGCTACACTAGTGATGATTGAAGAAATGAAGACCCCCTCCCCCCAGTTTTGAAATTGGGCACATAAGGGGCTAAGGGGGCCCTAACCAACAATCCCCACCAAAGACACCATAGCACTGAGGACGATGATTTGACCTTGTCCACACATACCCAACGGTCATAAGACCAACAGCAATGGATACACCGTAACAATTGCTGAAAAATGCACGTGCTTTGGCACCATAACCACAAGGGGCGGCTGAGATCATGGCTGTACTGTGGGTTGCGGAGCCATTGTGTGTGTGTGTGTGACAGCAGAGGGGTGCCGCTACACAATTTGCACTTTACATGATCGATGGGTTCGACACCACAGTGACCCAGCATCTCTTTTGCTTTCCACCCCCCCTCGGCCTTGGTTGGTACTCTGGGTGTTCCGGTTCTCGTCGCATTTAATTTATTAAAACGTTTCACACTTTCGGGTAGTTCGTTGTGACTCCTGTGGGATTTAAACCCACGCACTTACGAACTAGCACCTGAAGCTAGCGCCTTAGACCGCTTGGCCAAAGAGTAGCATCCCAGCGTGATTTGGTGCCAGCCTGGCAAGCGGTTGCACTAAGATCTACAAACCAGTCTTGCTTCTATTCTAAAAATGATGTCATGGACTTGGTTGCTCATCAGTTGTTCTAAAGGTGTGAGGAAGCGACTCGAAAACCCGCATATTGTTATACAAATGGACAGCGGGCAGGATGTGCCGTGTGCCAAGTGGTATTTTTAAAATCGGGGTTGGGCTGGTCCCTTCAGCCTATTTGGCTAACCCTGGACTGTAACCAGGGTTGTTCAGGAGGACGTCCAGCTATGCGTCCTGACACGCAACGGATTGTACAGCCTGCGTACTGAGACGCAACCGATTTCGTAGCCTACTTCCCGAAACGCAACCGAACCAGCATAGCCTGCGTCCTCAGATGCAACCGACTCGCAACCAACCCATAACCGACCCCACAGCCTGCGTCCTGCGACGCAACCTACCCATTGAAGTTGCGTCTGCGACGCAACTGACCCTCCCCACGTCGCACATGCGACGCAGGACGCAGCGTCCTGAACAACCCTGACTGTAACATGCACATAGTAATATGGGCTGGGAATCTTGAATTGGTTCAGTCCCGAACATCTCGTACGAGATCGGACAATATCTCGGACGCCTACGCTATCGTGTACCACTTGTATTCGCATATCGGAATGAGAACAAGGGGGTATATCATACGATACACGATATTGTAGGATAGCGTACTTCCCAACCCTGCACACTGCTACACTAGTGATGATTGAAGAAATGAAGACCCCCTCCCCCCAGTTTTGAAATTGGGCACATAAGGGGCTAAGGGGGCCCTAACCAACAATCCCCACCAAAGACACCATAGCACTGAGGACGATGATTTGACCTTGTCCACACATACCCAACGGTCATAAGACCAATAGCAATGGATACGCCGTAACAATTGCTGAAAATGCACGTGCTTTGGCACCATAACCACAAGGGGCGGCTGAGATCATGGCTGTACTGTGGGTTGCGGAGCCATTGGGTGTGTGTGTGTGACAGCAGAGGGGTGCCGCTACACAAATTGCACTTTACATGATCGATGGGTTCGACACCACAGTGACCCAGCATCTCTTTTGCTTTCCACCCCCCCTCGGCCTTGGTTGGTACTCTGGGTGTTCCGGTTCTCGTCGCATTTAATTTATTAAAACATTTCACTCTTCCGGGTAGTTCGTTGTGACTCCTGTGGGATTTAAACCCACGCACTTACGAACTAGCACCTGAAGCTAGCGCCTTAGACCGCTCGGCCAAAGAGTCGCATCCCAGCGTGATTTGGTGCCAGCCTGGCAAGCGGTTGCACTAAGATCTACAAACCAATCTTGCTTCTATTATAAAAATGATGCAGCCTCTAATCAGGCTCTTATTAACCAAGGTCAACGCACTCTTTATGATGTGTGGGGACTAACTAATCCTCACGAGGTGGCATCCCGCCCTATCTCTGTCCGGGCTGGGGCCCTTGCTGTGACTGATTTTTGGGCCCGCATCGCTGACTTTGTAGCCATTGGGGCACCCCCGGATGATTGGGAGGACACTGTGGACTCTTCTCACCCCTTCATTAGTCATGGGGGAGCCAGGGTCAATATGGGTTCTCCCCCTCAAACTTTTCCGCATGAAGATGCTTCCCTCATCCACGATCCTCCCCTTTCTCCTCCCCCCCATCCCACCTTCACCATCTCCGCTCTTCACTCCTGTTCTCCCCATGGTTCCACTGGTACCCTCCCCTTCTCACACGCACCGGTTAGGTAGCCAACTGATTTTGCCAGAAGAGTGGTCTTACGATTAGCTGATACCTTTTTGCTAGTCTTTCATTGCACGCGCCTGCTTGCTTGCCACTTTCCGCTCCTCTTTTCAGCTCCTCTTTCTTGGGTGCCTAGCATTAGTTCGCTCTCGGGTTCCGTACGTCACAGGACACCCTTTTGTACAGTTCTTTGGTTTGGCCCTTCATGCCCGCAGTTTTCGGGTTTGGGTTTGGGGTTTAGGATTACCAGTTTCCACCCTGGACCCTAAACCCTAACCCCTCCCTTCTGTCAGCATGAATTGCGGTGCTCTCACGCGTTTTATGACTTGGTGACTACTTATGTACTTCCTTAGAACTATCGGCTCTGCCAGTACGGTGCCAGCTTCCCGTAGTGACAGCTTCCCGTAGACTGAGTCATCCTTGAGTGACTCAGTGACAGCTTCCTGTTGGCTGCGTCACCTGTATAGCCTGTACCCTTATCAGGGTACAGGCTGCCGCTCCTTCCTCCACTGGTGCCCCTTAATGGGTCTCCTGTGCTTGTAACGTTATTCTCGTCTCCGTGTATAGATTGGCGCGTCTGTTCCGCTGCTTTCATCTCTGTCCACTCCACGGAGTGTATTAAAGCTGATAGGTCATTGGGTCCATTATGGTACCACTGCTTAATGCATCTTCTACGTCGTCCTCTCCTTGGCTTCAACGAGCTTCATTCTGGAAGTTCCGAAGTCCTGCAATGCCGACGAATTGGCTAGACGATTGCACGCCAGCGGCCTCTGCTGCCGGAGAGGAGGATCCTTCCGCCATCGTGGAAGCCACCCCCCCCAGTCATTCCTCCATCTTCTCTTCCTTTTCCTCCCCTGCCGTCTGTCGCCTCCTCCCGTCTGTCGTAGATGACTGTGACGTGCAGACTCAAGTCGGCGACTAGCCCGGACATCGGTGGAGACACCCTGTCTTCGTCTGCTCGCGTCCTTGACGTCGCTATCATATCTCCGGTGTTTGAGGCTCTGCCTGCATACCGGAGGTTGCCAAGCCGACCAAGCTCCCTGCTGATGTCTTCGTCGTCTGTGCCCCCTTTGCTCTGCCCAGCCGACGGACTGGCATGAGCTTGCGCTCTAGTGGCTCTGTGCTACCTTCTGGAGAATTTTTTCGATCAAGCTGGCGGATCGCCGGCACTGCCGTAGGGTTCGCCAGAGGAGAACGACCTACGCGTCTGGACCTGGAGATTCTGGAGGTGGTAGGAAGCAGGGGGGTATGGTCAGCACCACTACGGGTGCTGCTCCCTCTACCCCCCAACCGGGTGAGTCGAGCGATAGAGGGGGGGACTTGGGATTGACTGATCATCGACGGCGGGATATTAGGACCTTTACATGCCTCGGCTCTGCTCTGCGCACCCTAGCGATAAATTTTCGAATTCTGCCCTTGCGATTTGCGATTTTCTGCCATTGGTGCGATTTTCTGCACCAGGTGCGACTTGCTGCACTTTCATCCTCGTCTCCTTTTTCCCATACCTCAAATCTCGACTTCGACCTAACGCTTCCCCACCTTCTGTGATCCCAGGTCTCGCAGCGCCGGACTTCGCCCATGCTAAAGGGCCAAAGTGGACGCCGTCCTGGCCCTAGTCCAATGCCGTGGAGGTTCTTTGGCATGATATCTTGGTGGATATTTTTTCTCTCTTAGGATCCTTGGGACCCCTGGATGCGTGCCGTGGTTCGACAGAGGTCGCTACTTTGTCTTACCGTGCCCCTGGTTCCCTCTTTAGGTGTATGCTTCAGCTACGTGAGTTTGGGTTCAAGTGTTTGAGTTCTGATAGGGCTTAGGAATTTTTAGTTAAGTGGTATAGAGGCATGGCTGATCTCGATTAGTTGTGGCAGTGCATGAGTTGTTGATGATGACACTGCTAAGCAGAGTGCTAGTGTGTTATCTTTGCAATCGGCTGCACCTCTAGGGAGACAAGACTCCATACGAGCTTTTCTTTGGGGTTGTGCCTGATGTGTCGTTGTTGCGTCTGTTTGGTTGCCCTTGCTACGTCACGTTCGTCAATGGGAAGTAACGCAACAAGCTAGTTAAAAAGGCATTATTTGGTAGACTGGTTGGGTATTCCCTGGTGAGTAAGGTTTATTATGTTTGGGTTCCGATGTTGCGCCAGTTAGTAGTGAGTAGTGATGTACTCTCTATCTCCAGTTAGTCTAAACTGTCTTACTGGGCTCTCTCATTAGTATGGGTCCCCGTGCCCGCTTGCATCCCTCCTGTCATCAAACGGTGATATGTTAGTGTAACCGGTAATTCCCTACGCCCTTTAACGACCCCAATTGTTGTTGGCTGGCCTGGCTGGGATGTATCCAGATTGCATTCCAGACCAGGGCCTGATCTTGCTGTATTGTGTGTGAAGTTTTAGGGCGGGTGGGAGTTGTATATCCAAACAATAATTTAGCCGAATCTCAGGGGGTCGCCAGGCCCTCCTCTGTGCCATGTTTTATCGGTGAAATCCCCGATCCGGACTCGGAGTGGCTCATTGGTAGAGTATCCGACCTTGATCGAAGGAGATGCCGGGTTCGAACCCCGTCGGGAGCGTTTCGGTTCTCACGGTGGCCGTCAACCGTATGAAACGTGACTGGTTCTAGCCTCGTTGCCAACCTCGAGCAAGGTGAGCTTACGAACCGGTGTCGATAAAACCACGTCCTTAGTAGGGTCAACTGTCCCCGGCAGTGTGACTTACTTGGATGTTCTAATTTTCAATTTTCAATTTTATCGGTGAAGCTCTAGGATTTAGACAGCCTCAGATCATAGTGGAGCCTGTCCCAGGTCCATTGCCTAATAGTCGCCAACCTCCGACCACCTCGGGTGGCTCGCAGGTGTTGTTAATCCCTTCGCCTCCTGCCATCCCTGGTGGATAATTCGGGTCAAGCCCATGTGATGATGTAGCCGTTACCGAACGTGTAAGTGATGATCTTGACACTGGTCTAGCTTGATACTGCGTATGGCTGGGGTGTTACAGTCAACCCAGGATTCATTGTTTTAGGTGCTGCTGGTTCTCATACGTAGGTTAACATGGCCCTATGTGTAGGTGCCTATTCCTCAGCACCGCCTAGACTGTCTTATAGGGTAGTCTAGATTGGTGGAGCGTTACGACGCTTTGTTTAGGCAGCTTCCTTTTAGCTGTCTTTCTTGGTTTTGGTGGATGGTGGTGATTTATTCAGACCACCGTTATAGCGTCTTGATGGTTTCTGACTCTTAGTTCCATAGGCAGATGGTTCAATCGGTGGAGCTCATCATAGATTAGCTATTTCTTTTTACTCCACACAGTTTTTAGATCACCAGCCCCTCCAGTGATTAGAACTTTTTGTGGAGTGTAGTAGTTGTTTCCCTTCGGATTTTACTGTGAATTGGTGGGCTGGGTAATCTTGCAGTTGTACTTGCAGATGTACCGCCGCTCACCTCTTTCTTGTTTTCCGAGTGTATTTCAAGCGCCCTTTCAGTCCATCCTTTGCAGTAAATTCTTTGAAGTCCTTTTTATGCGTTTACTATTTTTCAAGTGGACAATAGGTTTTATGTACTATGGTTGTACATCTACCCTTCTATTGTTCATTGAACTGTGTTTCCTTTGTTGGTTACGAGTTTCTTGACAATTTTAACTTCGCATCCTTTGGATTTTTTTTTCGGTTACTGCAGGTTTGGTTTGCTTGTGGTTAGGCGCTTGGTGTGTCTTGAGTGCATGAGTTCTTTGCGGTGCGATACCCACCTCCTAGAATGTTTTCGTTAGTGCCGTAACTGGGGATTTATGATAATTAACTTTCCTAAATCTTCTTACTTCCATCTTTGAGTAAGAAACCAGTTCATCATGTTTTTTTCATCCCAACCTAGTCATGAATTCTATGCTAAGAATAGTTTTTAAGGTAGTGGATTTTTCCATCGACTTTTTTTTTCTTTTCCATAGTGGACTTTGGTGTCCTCTGGTCTGCGTCCTTTGGCTTTGATTCTCTCGTGTGCTGCTCTCACACTATACCCGAATGAAAAAAATCTCCAGATTTTACCCGAATGAAAAAAATTACAAAATACCCGAATGAAAAAAAATACAATTTTTTTGATTGAGGGATTAGCCTGTCAAAAGTGTGTGTCCGTGTGTGTGTGTCCGTGTGTCACGAACTACTTTTTCAGGATTCACTTCAAATCACAAAAAAACGAAACATTATACAACATATAACAATTATAAGACTTATTGATACGGGAGATATTCTCACGAGACCACATATGAGCATCGCAATTCAAGAAAAGGAGCTAAGGTTTGTGCATTTTGGGCCAAAACCTACAATTATTGGGTGACAATTGTTATCATTTCAAATTCGTACCATCCAATCATGTGCGCAAACATAGGTTTGGGAATGGAATTGTCGTCAAAAAATCGAGGCGAAACATGTAAGCATCACAATGAACGAATCATTCTCCTAGGGCACTTGAGCTATTATTAGCACGAATTTCACCCACAGCTCAGCCGCAGGGCCGTGCGTGGGCTGGGCCGGGTGGGATGAAGCCACGCCAACTATGGTTCTTCTAGTTCTAATTCACGTAATGTTCATGTCTCGTCCAGAGCTTGCAAGTGAGCACGTTCACGCTTCGTGCTGCGACCTAACGACCTAGAAACGTTCGACGATCTGCAGTTCTGGGACAGCGTGGCAACATGGCGGCCACACCGATCGGGGTGCGAATTGTTTGCTGCCGATTGGAGTGCGCAACTCTTGTGCTACTATTTCCTGCTGGCAACGCTTCCGATTAAGCTACTTATTCCAACTCTATTGTTTAAGAATATAGTTTGCCGTCCTCTTTGCTCCTACCACCCTTGCATTGAAATCGCTAGCTGAAGCTCGTCAGCGTAGGCAGCCTCTTTGCTCGCTGCCCCCCCTCCCCCCTGTTACGCGCAAACACCTTACGAGGCACCAGAATTTGGCCAAGCTTACACGGGCTACCATGGTTGGTCTGATGCAAGTGGGGTATACAGTTTAGGGGTGGCCTATCAGCCTAGTGGTGGTGGTGTGATTGGGGTTGGGGGTTGGGGCACTTGGTATTGGTGTTATGTGGTGTTGCAGTTCGTGCTTCAGTAGTTGTGGGTGGGTTGTGCTGCAGTTGGATAGCCAGTTATGTGTGTGTTGAAGGTGTGTTAGTGTGTTTGTGTGTGTGCATGGGGTAGTGCATGGATAGCCAGTGTGTGTGGGTGAGTGCCTGAGTGTGTTGTTTGTGTCGATGGGATTGTCTTGTAGTGCATGGATTGCCAGGTGTGTGTGTGTATGTAAGCAGGGCCGTGTGGCAGTGCATGCGTAGCCCCTTGTGTGTGCGTGTGTGAGTGTCTGGGTATGTGTGAATGTGTGCATGGGGTTGTCTTGTAGTGCATGGATGGCCTGGTGTGTGTGTGCGTAAGTGTCTGATTGGGTTGTGTGTGTCGATGGGATTGTCTTGTAGTGCATGGATGGCCGGGTGTGTGTATCTGTGTACGGAAGCATATCTGTGTGGCAGTGCATGTGTAGCCACTTGTGTGTGCATGTGCCTGGGTCTGTCTTACTGTGCATTGATGGCCAGGTGTGTGTATATGAGATGAATAGTGCTGTGTGGCAGTGCATTTGCAGCCAGTTGTTCGTTTGTGTGTTTGCACGCGGAAGTGTCAGGGTACGTTTGTGTGTGCACGGGTTGTCTTGTAGTGCTTGGATAGCCAGTTTTTTTGTGTGTGCATGCGCGTGTATTTGAGTGTGTTAGTGTTTGCATGGGGTTGTCTTGTAGTGCATGGAAAGCCATATGTGTGTCTATGTGCGTGCACAGTGCAGTGTGGCAGTGCATGGATAACCAGATGTGTGTGCATGTGCATGCACAGTGCTGTGTGGCAGTCCATGGATAGCCAGATGTGTGTGTATGTGCGTGCACTGTGCTGTGTGGCAGTGCATGGATAGCCATTTGTATTGTGCATGCATGTGTGTGTATTTGAGTGTGTTTGTGTTTGCATGGGGTTGTCTTGTAGTGCATGGATAGCCAGATGGTGTGGAGATATATGCACAAGGCTTGCGGACAGTGTAGTGTATCCAGTTGTTTGGTGGTGCATGAGTGTGTATTTGAGTGTGTAGTGTTTGCAGGGTAGGTCCGTAGTGGCTGTATAGCAATATGGTGGTATGGCGTGCACATTCTTAGGTGGCCGGTGCACATGAAATCCAGATGTGGTGTATGATGCATGACAGTACCTGACTTGTTGGAACGCATGGATAGCTAGATGTGTGTGTATGTGCGAGGCATCGAAGTGCTGAGGAGTGGCAGGTGCATCGCATAGCCAGATGGTGTGTGTGAGTGCATCGTGCTGTGTGGCAGTGCATGGATGCCATATGTGTGTGTATGTGCGTGCACAAGTGGATGTGCCTGTGGCAGGCGCATGAGTAGCCAGATGTGCTTGGTGATGATGGTGCCATAGTGCCTGGTTGGCAGTGCATGGATAGCAATATGGTGTGTGTATGGCGTGCACAGTGCTGATGTGGCAGTGCAAGGATAGGCAGCCCGTGTGTGTCGTGGCGAGCATAGTGCTATGTGGCAGGGCATGGATAGCCAGGATGTGTGTGTATGAGTTTGCAACTCACGTGCGATGTGGCGTTATGGATAAACGAGATAAGGTATGTGCGTGCATAGGTTGTGTGGCAGTGCATTGGTAGCAATATGTTGGTAGTGCGTGAACAGTGATGTTGCGGAAGTGCATGGATAACCAAGATGTAAGTGTATTGGTGCAGATTGTTTGCATGGGGTTGTCTTGTAGTTCATGGAAAGCCTATGGTGTATATACGACACTTCTGTGCGACGTGTCATGGTGTACCGTTGTTTTGGGTGTGTGCATGCTTGAGTGTGTGGCATGTGTTGTATTTAGTGCAATGGTTGCCAGTTTTGGTGTCTTGCGATGCACAGTGCTTCCTGGAAGTGCTGGATAGCCAGTAGTTGTGTATGTACGTGCCACAGTGCTGTGTGGCAGTGCTGGATAGCCACATGTGTGTGTAGGAGCGTGCACAGTGCTTTGTGGCAGTGCTTTGATAGCCATATGCGTGTGTATGTGCATGCTCAGTGCTGTGAGGTAGTTCATGGATAGCCAGCTGTGTGTGTGTATGTGCGTGCACAGTGCTGTGTGGATGGAAGTGCATGGATAGCCATATGTGTGTGTATCTGCATGCACCGTGCTGTGTGGCAGTGCATGGATAGCCAGATGTGTGTGTATCTGCGTGCACACAAGTTGTCAAATGTAATGTACCTTATTCCGCTATGAGCATCTACTAACTCCACTACTTTTGAAACTCCCAGCCTCCCTCCTCTCACTTTCTCGCATTCTGCATATCAACTTTTTCTCGTCTATTTGCCCCATGTCCTGCCCATGACTTCTAATGTGTTCAGGGTTAAGTTGCTTAGTGGTTAGAATGCCAGCGGTTGAACATAATTCAGATGCCAGTTGTCTAGGCTGTCAAGACTATGTGTTCAATCCTACGTACGCCAGGGACACGCCCAGCCGACTCTACAACCTCATTGGCAAAACACGTGCGAGACCGCATATTACGCTGCGATCTCGTAATACGATATTGTACGAGGCAACAAGCGGCTTGTGTCTTGGGGTTTTCGAATTAATTGCCAGAAATGTGGGGAATGAAGCCACATCAAGCTTGTACGCGGTAATGCGGCTGACCAAACAAATTCCCCGAAACAACCATACCTCTGATTGGTTACTTCCCGTGTGCATCAAATGCTTGCCAATAAAAGCAATATACATGACAGTCCAGGCACGTTTAATATTGCTTCGAATTTACAACGCGTAAAATGAAATTGTCCTTACTTAGTAGTAACAAGCTTCATCCAATCGATTAAATTAATTAAATCAAAATGAATACATTCAAATCAATTTATTATGCATTCAATTCAAGTCAATACAATTCATTTGAGGTGTATCAAAATGGCCATTAATTAAATACAATTAAATTAATAATTAATTAAATATAATACAATCAATTATGTTATTAATTAATTAATTAATAACTGCTGTTTAATTAATCAATCGATTTAAAGAATTCAATTATTTCATTTTAATCATGTTATTAATTAATTAATATAATTTATTTAATGAATTAGACAATTATATATTAATAGAATTTTACAATTAAAATTTTAATTAAATTCATGATAATATAAACATTTTCATTCGGGACGCGCCTCCAGGCGCCCTTTATTTTTGATTGAGGGATTAGCCTGTCAAAACTGTTTGTGTGTGTGTGCGTCCGTGTGTCACAACCTACTTTTCAGGTTTCACTTCAAATCACAAAAAAACAAAACATTATATAAGATATCCCAATTATAAGACTTATTGATACCGGAGATATTCTCAAGAGACCACACATGAGCATCGCAATTCAAGAAAAGAGCTAAGGTTTGTGCTTTTTGGGGCCAAAAGCGACAAGTATTGGTAACATTTGTCATCATTTCAAATTCGTACCAACCTATCATGTGGCGCATACATAGGTTTGGGAATGGAATTGTCGTCAAAAAATCGAGGCGAAACATGCAAGCATCACAATGGACGAAACAGTCGCCTAGGGCACTAGAGCTATTATTAGCACGGAGTTCACCCCACAACTCACCCGCAGGGCCGTGCGTGGGGGTGGGACGGGTGCGTGGGGTGGGCCTACGGATATGTACTGTGTACTTCTAAATCACGTAATGTTCATGCTTCCAGCCTCGCGAGCTTGCACAATGAACAATTACAGTGGCAACGATGACATTTCCAGCTCACCCCTTTTGCGGAGCTTGGAATTAAGCACCAGCGACTTTCGGTTGCAAACTATGGAGGGTACCGGGGGATCAATTCGCATGGGCCAAGCCGCCCCCATTTGTATTGCCGAGCGCGAATGGACCACGCCACCGCGCCATTACTTACCCCTCCCTGGCACGGCGGCCCAGGATCTTCCAGGGACCTCGCTCTTGCTTTCGCCTCGTCTTTCCCTCCTCGTCGTCGTCCCTTTCTCGCAGGGCCTTATTCATTTGAAGTTTCTCAATTATTACTTTCGACACGCGCCTAGGACTTGCCTTTGAACCACTTCTTCTTCGCAATTCTTGATGCCCCCTCAGTTTCAACTCTGATAGTCGCCCATCGCTCATTAAGCGCGCGCGGTTTTCCCTCTTCGCATGCACTGAGACCATGGAAGGATCATCCACACCCCTTGCTCTATACCTCAGTGGGTTTAAAAATTTTGTAATGGTACTGCATGGTGCAGAATAGCAGAACGTGAATGGTTTATACCGTACATGCTGGTACTATGGTAAGTAGTATGGTATGGGCCTGGTGCATCGCATAGCACTGCAATGTTATGGTTTAATACAACAGCATGGTACAGATGGTATAATAGTGGGGCATGGCATTTTGTAGCTAGCATTGTATGATGTGTACCTACATGCCATGGGTATAGTTGGTATAGTAAAATGAGTAATGTTTTTTGAAGAGATGATTATAATTGTAGGAGTTATGATGATGGTCATGGTGAGATGTTGGTTGGTGTTATGAGAAATGATTGCGATCGTGTTATGTGGTGAGTAGTGCGTGATATTATATTCGGCTTCAGTAGTTTGTGTTTTTGGGTTGTGCGGCAGTTGGATAGCCATTATGTTTGTGGTTCAAGGTGTTTCTTGAGTGTGTTTGTGGTGTGTGCATGGGGTTGATGGTAGCCAGTGTGTTGTGAGTGCATGGGTAGTGCATGGAGAGCCAGTGTGTGTGGGTGAGTCCTGCAGTGTGTTTTTTGTTTGTTTCATGGATTGTCTTTTAGTGCATGGGGATGGCTAGGGTGTTGTATTGTAGTAGTTGCGGTGTGGCCCGTGCATGCTTAGCCCTTGTGTGTGCATGTTGATGTCTGGGTATGTTGTGATGTGTACACGGGGTTGTCTTGTATTGCATGGATGGCCCGGTGTGTGTGGTGCGTGAGTGTCCTATTGGGTTTTGTTTGTCGCATGGATTGTCTTGTAGTTGCATTTGAGACCATGTTGTGTACTGTTTACGGAAACAGATCTGTGTGGCAGTGCTGTGTAGTCCAGAGTGTGTGCCACCAC